>PVIR01005451.1:0-72200 GCA_004026965.1 Petromus typicus
TCCTCAGAGTATATATAGATCTTATCAGTAAGGCCAAAGTAGATTATGCTACAGTAACAACCAACCTCAAAGTCTTACTGACTTGTAACAACAAAAGCTGTTACTTTGTGAACAATATAAAATAGAACTGGAGACCTTCTCTCCAGCCTGGGCTAACAGAACAGCCACCATCTGAAATGCTGCTCACAGTGGGTGGGGAGTAAAAGAAAGGGAGAGAGAGAAAGAGAAGGGGAGAAAGGAGTGGAGAAAAGGAGAAAGGGGAGGGGAGGAAGATCTGGGAGGGAAGAAAAAAAAGGAGGGAAGAGAGGAGAGAAAAGCAGAGGAGAGAAGAGGGGGAGGAGACGAGAGATGGAAAAAATCTCATGTCAATAAGACAGTGGACATGGAACTTGCGCTCACAACTCTTTGTCTCAAGGTCAGACAGTTAAGCCCAACGCCAAGGAGGCCAGGGGTACAGTTCACGCAATGTTCAGAAAGTGGAAAACTGGAAATAAGATAAGTGACTCTTACGACTTCATTCTACATGTCACCGAACCTGCTGTTTGCCATTTAGTGGCTTTGTACATTCTGCTTCTTCGGTTTGGAATGCCATTATGTCTTTCTAGAAAGCACATATTCATCTCCTAAGATGCATTCACATGTCTCCTCCTCTTGAAACCACTCCAGAATCTTTTATCACATGGCCATGCAGTGCAAGGTTGAGTTAGCTGTTTGTTTCCCTGGTACTCTGAGGGCTCCTTCAGGGAACAAAATAAATATTTGTGAGAGAGATGCATTAATTTTGATACTTCTTACACAGGATCACTTGACCCGAGGCCTGTACTGTTGACTCCTATGGAAGCAGAGAAACACATTTGTTGCATTCTTTCCTAAAGTCTTTACGAGCACACAGACAACCCCTGATTTAACAATGATTTAACTTCACATGTGGGAAAGTGATATGCATTTGGTAACTGTACTTTAAATTATGAATTTTGTTCTTTTTCTGGCTTAGCAATATGTTGAATGATATTTCTATGATGCTGAAGAGCAGCTGAAAACCATCACTTCCAGTTGGTCATGCAGTCACAAGGGGAAACAACTAATATCCCATAGTGGACTATGTTGCTTAACTATATTATTCAGTAGAATACATGCATTTTCTACTAAAGCTATTTTCAACTTATATCTAAACATCATCTATTAACTAACATCAATTAATAAGCACCAGCAATTAATTTTTAGCAAACACTTTTTGTGTCAGGCCCAATTAAGAATATTATTTATATCATCTAACTTACTCAACAAAACAATATTATAAGGCTCTTGTGTTAAAGACTATGGTTGAAGTTTAAAGTTTGAGTGATTTGCCCAAGATCACATAGACAGCGAGAGAACTTTGCCTGGACTCAGGTTTATAGAGGATAAAGCCCATTCTTTTATCCACCTAATGTGTGGTTTCCACAGGTTAGAAAAATAGGCCAGAGGCACACTGGTTGCCTCCGACTATTCCACCCTGACAACAGACAGGAGAGTAGCTCTGTCCCTAGTCGCCAAAAACTGTGTGTGAAGAGTAAAAAGCAGAATACCATGGGAGCCCCTCGTTGTGGTTAGAGAGCTCAAAGCAAGACACACTGTGGGAAGGGACCACGAATAGTTTGTTGAATGGAGATTGTCTCAACTGAAAAAAGAAGTTAAGAGAGACTTAATAGATGCCAGTTGATGACCAGATGTTCACTAAATCTACTGAGGATAGAAAAGATAGCACTTGAAATTCAGCTTGGGGATTTCAATTAAGCAGCAAAAAGACTTCCTTCACAGTAAGGAGTATTCAATATCTTTGACTAATGAGCAGTGAGGGAGTCCTTCTTTGAGTCTGGGGTCCCTCTTCAGTTATTTGTTCCCTTGTGGAGTTAGATACTCAGTCACTCACTCTTTCAGTGATCATCTACTAACCAAGCCCTAAGACAGATATTAAAGGTGAGCAAAAACAACGCTCTGTTCTTGAGACTCACATCCTGCAGTCTTTTTTTCAAGATGCAAAATTTTCTTGAAAGATATGCAATTCACTACACTTTAATACAAATATATTTTCCAGGGAAGCCCTGATTAAAAGACAAGATATGTGTAGATTGGGGTAGTAGAAGCAGAAGAAAAAAGGGAAGGAAAAGATGGCGACTTAGGATTTTTTTTGTTTCCTATTGCTGCTGTGACAGATTACAACACTGGTTTATGATACCACCTCCGCACCAGAGGTCAGGGGTCCCAAGTCAGTTTGCCTGACTGACGCGGAGGTTTCAGCAGGACTGAGCCCTCATGGAGGCTCCCACAGCAGAATCTGACTCCTTCCTGTTTTCAGATCTCGGCCGCCTCTGCTGCTTGGCTTGTGGACAGTTCCTCAGTCTTCAAAGCTTCCTATCCCTTC
Organism: Petromus typicus; assembly: GCA_004026965.1. Lineage (NCBI taxonomy): Eukaryota > Metazoa > Chordata > Mammalia > Rodentia > Petromuridae > Petromus > Petromus typicus. The sequence continues at coordinate 2,405 of PVIR01005451.1, forward strand.
CTCCTCATGACTTCTACTGCCCCTGACTCTGATTCCTCCTGTTTCCCTCTTATAGAGACTACTGTGATTACATCATATTTATCAGGATAATCCAAAATAATCTCCCCATCTAGAGATCCCGAATTTAATCACATCTTCAGAATCCCTCTTTGCCCTATAATGCGAATTCACAATTCTGGGGATTAAGGCACGGACATACTTAGAAGGTCATTACTGGGCCTTTGACAAGGCCTAGGAAGACTGCTCCAGCAACTTCCCCTATGTGACAGTGGTGCCAGAATCGGCCCCACCATTCTTATCACTGAGGCCGTTTCAGTCTTTGGGAGAGTGTCTTTCCAATGTCATACAACCAAGTGGGCTTCCAGGATTTTAAATAACATACTCCACTTCTATTGACTGAATTATTGAGTTTTAAAGTAGTTTCCACTAAATTTCTTTATAGCCATTGGGGATTTTGATCTCTGACACATTGCCAACTTCTTCCAGCTCTCCTTCATCCTTCTTGTATGATTATTTCTCAGTTTGAAACTAAATCAACAGTCTGTGTTTATGCAATCATGACGATCAAGACAAGGGAAACATTGTTCACAGTTGAGCCAGGTAGCTCAATGAGATTTTTCATTTCATTTCTAATACATTGTTTCATTTCTAATATATTGTCCTTCTTCTGGGGTTTATAACTTCCTCATTTGTTGTTTTATATGAATCAATTACCCTCTGCCACCACCAACAGTCTTTCCACTGATCACTTAGCAATAATTTTTAAAACATTTATATCAGAGCTAAGAAGGTAGGTCAGTGGCCAACCCCTTGCTTAGCATTCTAGAAGGCCTGAGTTTGATGTGCAGAACCAAAACAAAAATAAAACTTGTATCACATAACCTGTTAGTCCATGGTCCTTTTCACCTCATGCTTCTTCACCCTCCTGTTCTGATTTCTAAACCCAGATTAGATATAGGCTGTTACTCACGGGGCTTTCTTGTTTGCCATCTTCCTATTCTGAGTGCCCCCAGGCCCCATGTCAGGTAAGTGTCATACATGAAGTTTGAACCCAAGTTTATCTACACCAAAAGACCTATACCCTTAACTGCAATGACATGGGGCTTCCATAAGCTAACTATTCTAAAAAAGTGGCTATAAAGGTGACACAGAAGGAACTGGACATGGAAGTAATTACTATGGGTGATTTTATTGCTTTTGAACTCTACACTTATGCTTACTTTGAAAAAGACAGCAATTCTCAAAGTGTTGGGATTTGCCCTTCCCCACTAGGATAAACAATTTATTTATTTATTTTTTTATTTTTTTATTTTATTTTTTTATTTTTTTAGGTTTTTTTTTTTTGAGACAGGGTCTTGCTTTGTGGTTCAGGCTGGCCCTGAGCTCAGCCTCAAACTCACATCACAGCAATCCTCCTGCCTCTGCCTCCCGAGTGCTGGGATGACAGGCGAGAGCCACCACGCCCAGCACTGTGGTATGTGGTACTGGTTGCTGCTGGGTGTGGGTCTCCACACCCAGTGTTGTTATGTGGTTACCGGGGAATCGAACCCAGGTCCTTGCACTTGTAAGACAGGCGCCGGAACCACTGAGCTAACTCCCCGGCCCTAGGATAAACAATTTAAATGGGGAATTTTTGTTTTTTTGAGACAGGGTCTCGCTTTATAGCTCAGGCTGGCCTTGAGCTCAACCTCAAACTCACATCACAGCAATCCTCCTGCCTCTGCCTCTCGAGTGCTGGGATTACAGATGTGAGCCACCATGCCCGGCACTGTGGTATGTGGTACTGGTTGCTGCTGGGCGTGAGTCTCCATGCCCAGTATTGTATGTGGTGACTGGGAGATCAAACCTGAGCCCTTGTGTTTGCAAGATAGGCACTGAACTACTGAGCTAAATCCCTGACCATGGAGAATTATTTTTATTTTTTATATGGGGAATTTCTTTAATATCACACACTTATCCTTCTAAGATTGTTGCCACTTTTGGAATCCTTTTTTCCTGTGGTGGGACTCTGTTAAGACCAGCATCTGGTGGCTATGCTTTTTGTGTTTTATTTTGTTTGTTGTTTTTCTTCCTGACATATTTATCTTGTCTCCTTTTCTCTTAGATTTGAGGAAGATACCCTGTGGACATATAGCCTCCCATGCACAAGATCAGGGTGTCTCCTGTGTGACCTCTGAACCCCCACTGCCACTGAACACCCACATGCATACACACACTTCCTGAGCCTTCAGCCGCAGCATTGCTGAAGACAAAGCACAGCCTGCTCAGTGTCACAAGATGAGTCTCATCAACTTGTCTGGACTGGACTTGTGAGACTGGGCGGGAAGAAAAGGGAGGGGTTTGAAACAAGCATTTCTGAGCTATTTTGAATCTTCTCTTCAGTACTTCTCTATCCCACAAACATATCACACATAGCCTGGTAAAGTCACACTTAAAACCACATTTCACTGTCTGCCCATGCAAAGCTAGAGCCCCCAAAGGGTGCAAATCTTTTCGGAAGCCAAGCTCTGCTGCAGCAATTCTCCTGAGGTGGTCCAGCACCAATACTCACTCCCACTTTCTCCATTTCTGTTTTCCTTTTACTTCTTCCTCCATCTCATTCTCCCTCCTCTTCCTCTCCTTTGTTTTTCTCTGGTGTTTCTTTCCTTAAAAAAAAGAAAAGAAAATTACCATCACTCTCTTATTTATCTGTGTAGAGCTCAGGGACCTCCCTGGAATAGTTTCTTACAGCCTTTCTGTTAGCACGTCTGCCATACACAAAGGTAATACAATCATGTCTCAGCTCCGTATGGTTTCAGAAGCTGACGAGCAGAACTACCTCTGCTTTGTTTGTTTTACTTCTGGTATTACGTGAGCTGTGTGTGGCTGTTGTGCTAGGTTCCTCCCACAGGTCGGAGAAGACAAGAAGCCAGGCTCCCCGTGTTCTCCCCTCAGCATGGTCTTTCTCTCTCTCTCTCTCTCTCTCTCTCTCTCTCTCTCTCTCTCTCTCTTTCTCCCTCTCTCTCTCTCTCTCTGGGATAATAATCAACCTAAGAGAACAACATAAGGCTCACACAGGAAAGCTGTGTTGTGGTGAAGACATATTTGCTAAGTGTACCTATCTGACTATACACACTTAGATAATCTTCACAGGACTCTTGGAACATACATTGTTGCCCCATTTTCAGTAGAGAAAATTGACGTTAGTATAGCAATACTCTGACTTTTCTTTAAGTGATAGACCTGGAATTGAATTATTTTATGTTTGATCCCCAAATCTACTTGCATTCTATTATGTTTCTATCAACAATGGGGAGCAGAGATTCTTAATAGCTTTTTTCAACAAAGAGCCCACGAGGTACTAGAGGTAGTGATCGAGGATAAATCACTGCCCCAAACCGGAATACAGCACAGTCACATGTAGGTCATGAGGGCTTAGCATATCTTTAGCCACACTCTAACCATAAACACACTCCTGGCCACTGTTCAGACTTACTACTTGATGTCATCATCACTGCAATGACAATATTGAAGTTTTCTCTAAAAATGCAGACAAGATGACCTGGGACAAGTTAAGCATATATTAGAGATGAAACAGTGGGAGACAACTCCAAGTAATTCTTGAGTACCTGCAAATGCTTTTTTAAAGTATATGGTAGACAGATCTACCGATCATATAGATTAGGTGTTTAGGAGAATTCCAACCTTATGCATACCCTTTAATAGAAGAAAACCAATTCCAAGTCCTAGATGTTCCAAAGCTTTGTGATCTCAATCACAGGGAAGCATGCTTTAGGTAAGATATCCTATGCCTTCTAGCTCAGGGCACCCATTCACTGTCTCATCCATTCCTTGTAACAACCCACCTATTGATATCATCAACAGTACCTGGCACACAGAGGTGATTAGTAAGTATCTGTTGAATGGATCATCACCCCTGTTTTATGGGCTGGGAAACCAGCTCACAGAGAGACTTTCCATATCCAGTAGTACTAACTACTGAGAGCTTGAGTTAGAATGTGAGCCCACGAGACCTGCCATTGCCTCTTGCTTGCCAGTCCACTGCCCAGCACAGTCTGCAGTATGGCTGGCTCATTCTGCTCCTTCCCCACAAGGCTCCTTTCATATCTCAAACTGGCATCAAATCGTGGGTTCCAATGTCTAAGTTGACTGATGTGGCCATGCTATGTGTAAAGAGTGGCTGTGTGTGGCTCTTGCAGAGGGATCATGCAGCAGTTGAAGAAGCACTAAAGGGGTAGTTCCTAGTTCCTACGGAAAAGAAAATGAGTTCATTGAGAATGCTAAAAACAGCCAGCTTATGGGTATCACTGTGGGGTGATCCCAAGAGTGGCTTGTGTCCAGTATATGCCTTAGAGGGGATTAGTAGGGAATTTATAATTAGAGGAAGAATACCAGCCCAGCTCTGGAAATGTCAGGTCCCAGCCACCAGCAATGGCCATCTGCCACTATCACAAACTGTGACCCTAGACTCACATTTGTGTCTAGGAAATAACAGGTTTTAGCTGTAGTGGGTACAATAAGCCCCTGTGTGCTTGTAACTTGACTTACTTTGACTCATTTATTCTTCTTGATCACTCTTCGATCAATGGGATAAAGCCCATTTTCCAAATGAAGAAACTGATGTAGTAGAGGCTAAAGCTAAGGTTACACAGTCAGCATACAAGCAGGGGAAAAAAACCCTCCAAAACCCTAGGTTATGGGTAGCCCTGAAGGAGAACAGAAGTTTATTCAAAAAGTCACACTGGTAAGGAGGGAGGGCCCCAGCCTTTTCCTTGTTAACAGTAGAGGGGGACAGGGTGAGTGCTACGTATATGAGCTTCTGTATTTTTTAGTACAAGCTAATGGCACCACCTGATTCTCCTCTGCCATCTGTCTCCCAGACTCGCTGTCAGGCTCCCCGCCCACACCCCGGAGCTAGTTATTATAGCAGCCCGGAATCCGAAGCATCCCAGGCTACACAGATGATCTTGCAGTCTACGCACCACATCAAGGTGGCTCCAAAAGCGGGCACTGAACATTAACACAGGTCCCAAATGCTTATTCAGTACCTCGTGTTGACACCAGGCACTTTTCTAGACATCAGAGCACAACAGCGAGCAAAGCAGACAAAAAAGGAAAAACAAATCCCTGCCTTCGTGGAGATTTTGTTCTGCCTGAGAGGCCTCCAGGGTCCGGTCAGTCCACTCACCTTCCTTAGAGAAAAGTCAGTCCCAGTCCCCCAAGGAGCCCAGAGATAAGGAGGGAAATCACACTGAACCTCGGAGTCCTCCGCTCCTCAGATGGGACCTGTGATCTCATCAGCCTTTTGTTCCGACAGTGAAAGACAAGAGTGGAAGCTGCGCCCCAGTCAGCCCTGCTCCAGCGCCTCCGCCTCCCCCTGCCCGGACCTTGCACCCTGAGCCTGTCCGTGTCTCTTCATTGGTTTGCATCATAAATGTGTAATGCCGGTCTAAGAAAAGCACCCAGCCCAACCCGCTCTATGCCTTGCATCCATAACAACCTTATCAAAGGGTTTTTTCTGAGCACGGAGAACAGAGAGCCCTCCAGGTTTTGATTCATAGCAGGTGAAGGCTGGATGTGCTGAAAGCTGATTGAAATCAGCGAGGTCAACAAAATACAGCTGAGAGTGCACAATAATTGGGAGAGAAGCCTCGCTTCCTTTTTTTTTTTTTTTTTTTTTTTTTTTTTTTGTGATCCCCTGCACTTCTAGATCTCACTTCTAAAGGGAAGTCTTTGTCTTACATACTTTATTGCATTGGTGTGTGCTTTATTTTTATAAACTTAGGCTTTTGCTGACCCACAATTTCCTCTCTTTTTGTCCTGTAACCATCTAGATAGGTTGTTGGGGGTGGGGGAGGGCAAGTATAGAGGAAAGATTTTAGGGGCCTCTGGTTTTTCATGTCTGAAAGGAACCTCCCTTCATGTGCTTGCGTGCACATGCACACTTGTGCATGAGTGTGCCCTTCCATTTTGTTTCATGAGAGGAAAGTCTGCCCTCTAGCCTCAGAGCCTTTGATGCTGACAGGAGTGCTATTTTGCTAAGGAATTCTAAGTAATTCAAGGGCAAGGGACTGCAGTCCAACCAAAGTCTGAACTAACTCTCTCTCTCTCTCTCTCTCTCTCTCCCCAATGTATTTGTGGGGTGCCCACACTTCGTCTTGTTCTCCCTTTACAGAGGTCCTACCTGACAGAAAGTCCTGAGGGGGAACTGTGGGAAAACCAGTACAGGTCCATTGATTGACTGAACGTATAGCTGAAAGAGAATAAGCTGCTGTCTCATGGGCATCTTTTCTGCAAGGAGAGAGAACTCCATTGATGAGCAATGCCCTTCCTAGGGAAAGCGAAAACCATCACGTGCCCACCGCCAGAGGAGAGATGGGCTGGCTCAGGGCCTTGAAGCAAACCAACGAGAGAGCAAAGAGCTCAGTGGAAAGTGGCATTCTTCAAATTCCCACACCAGGGAGGACCTCTGTTCACTGAAGTTTGGATATGTGCTGGTGTCATTGGGTAGAGTCTGCACTAGGCCAGCCCAGGGAATTTTATTCATTGGATTTGATTTTATCAGGAGGAACTCAGTGCTCCACTTTCCATGTTAATGATCACCATCCCTCCTCATTCTTTGCCTGAAGAAGTGTGCTGATTCATTTGAGTCCATCCCTGTGAGGCAAGGCATAGTTCCTTAATTTTTGTCACACGGAAGAGTGCGGGAAGTCCTTACAACTGCCACCTAATCTGAAGACTATCATCCATTATCACCAGAAATGTATTTCTTCTTGGACTGGACTACTTTTCCGCTGGCTTGGAAAAGTCCCCAGGGCATCTGCTGGCACCTGTGAAGGGGAACAGGAGACTATGTCACAGTGGAATGCTCGCCTCCCGTGTGTGGGCACAGAAGTTCACACCGTCAGTAACGACACTGGCGAAGTTAGTGGCCACTTCTGTGCTCCTGTGGGTTATTGTAACAGCCTCCTAATGCGTCTCTCTCTGTGCCTGCTCACCCTTCTCTGTGCTCCCCCAGCAACACTCCTGAGAGATAAATATGACAGATAATAACAAGAGGTGGCAAGGGTGTGCAGAATTCGGAATCCTTATACATTGCTGGTGGGTGTGTAAAATGATACTGTCCTGGCAGTTTCTCCAAAGATTAAACAGTGTTACCAGATGATCCAGCAATTCCTCTCCTAGAAGTATAACCTAAAAGGAATGAAAGCCTGCCTCCACACCAAAGCTTGCACAGGAATAGTCATCAAAGTACTATTCGCAATGGCCAAAAGCTGGAAATAAACCAAACACCATCTGATGAATCGGAAAACAAAATATGTCCATCCGTGCAATGGAAGATTATCCAGCAATAAAACAGAATGAAGCACCAGTCCATGTTACAGCAAGGACAGTCCCTGAAAGGACCGTGTCACCTCAAAGGGGGCCATACAAGAACCCACAGGGTGTGATTCCTCCTCAGTGAAATATCCAGAGCAGATGAAGATAGAGAAAGAAAAAGTATATTAGTGGTTATTCAGGGTTGAGGAGAGATTAAGGGAAGAAGAGTGTTCTCACTGCTAGGGCGAAGGGGTATGAAAATGTTCTAAAAATTGATTGTGGTGATGGTTGAACAATTCAATGAATACACAGAAAACCACTGAAGAATATATTTTAAAATAGGTAGATTGTGATTATATCTCAGTAAAACTCTTACCTCCTCCCCCAAAGAGAAAAAAAATCAAACATCTTATTCCTTTAACCAGAAAATTTATTTTGATTTCCCATCACCCCAAAATAAAACCCAGCCTCCCTAGTCTGCCACAAAACAGGCCCTTAACAATGCAACCACAGCTTAATTTTTAGCCTCATCTCTCACACTTCTAGACAAATATCTTAAATGCTGAGTTTCAGCACCTCTCCACTTTGGGACATCCCATGGCATCACTGCCACAGGACTCTGAGCCTTCACATGGTACCATGAAGCTGGGCTGACCCCAGACACCTGCCCTATCTCCACCTGACAAGTACGGACTCACTCTGCAGAACCCAACATGAGCATGGACTTCTCTATGAAGTCTTTGTGTCTCACAGATAATTTCTTTCCACTGGGCCATCAGAGCATTCTGTTTGTAGTCTATTCTGGTTCTTATCAATTTTATTTTAACTATCTGCCTATGTGATACCACACACACACACACACACACACACACACACACACACACACACACACACGTCTCCAGCCTGGGCCACTTCAAGGACAGTATCTAGGCCTTACTAGGCCTTACTTATTTTTGTGTGCTTTCCTCCACCACATGCCACTAAATGCACAGAAAGGAGAAAGAGACCTATAGGCACAGCTCATTGTCCAGCCCAGAGAGAAAAGTAAGTGAGCTAGGTGTGCTGCCACACACTTATAATTGCAGCAATGAGAAGCGGAAGCAGGAGAATTGCAAGCTTGACCCCAGCCTGAGCAGACTGGCAATTTAACAAGACCCTTTGTCAAACTAAAAAATAAAAAGGGCTGAGGATATCATCTTAGCGTGAAAGCCCTGTATTCAATCTTCAGTATAAAAAGAAAAGGAAAAATCGTAAACATGAAGAGGAAAAGGGAGAAAGTTGGGGAAAGAAGCAAAGAGCAAGAAGGTGTGGTGCAGAGAAAACTAATGTGGTTCCTCTCACCCACACGTACTGAGCAACCTCTGTGACAACTGATTCAGTTGTCAACTGTGGTGCAAGTGTGAATATGACTAGGGCTGGGTGGTCTAGTGGTCATTTATATGGAGTGAGTTAATACATGTGATCTCATTAACCCTAATTTGTGATCCTTCTGCCTCAGCTTCCCAAGTAGTTGGGATTAGAAGTGTGGCCCACCTTTCCTAGCTGGATGGATGCATTATTATGCATATTTCATAGAAAGGGTAGCTCAGATTTACATACCTAGCACCCTAAGTGTTGATCTTCCTGGATTTACCTCTCTGACCCCAAAGTCTGAGCTTTCAACCAACTGACAATCTGCATTTAATAAACCTATACTTACTATTTATTAACATTTTTCTAATTTTCAGAGGGCCCTGGAAGCAAACAACACAAACTACTACTTTAAGAATATTTTCCACTACTTTAATTGTATTCAATTCAGAGTGCTTACTTTTCAACTCTAGTTTGCTAACCTGAGTTTTCTAAATATTACCATGAAGCAAATATACACATGTTAGTTTCCATCTATTGCTCTTTACTTAGCTGGGACTCACTCATCTTTCAGGAGTCAACAAGTGCTATATCCCTGACAGCTTCTGAAACAACCCTTTTCTATATTCTTTCAGGCCTTTCATTCTGTTCCACTTATTTTAACCATATACCTCCACATTTCACCTTCCTTCCACAGACAAAATTGCCAATTTCTGCCCCCGCTCCCATCTCCTTGCTGCCCACTGATTTGACAATATCCTGTTGCACAGACTCTATCTTACCCACTAGGTTAGAATTATACTCTTGGATGTACCTGCAGCCTTACCTCAGTGCCAGTTCAGGTATGGTTCTGAGTTCCTCTCCTTGACCTCTGGTGTCTTATGCCAGCAATCTCCTCCCTCTTCCTGGGCTCTCTTCTCCCCTGGTGTCCCCTCCTTACCTGGGCCAGCCTGTGGCTCTAGCTCTCCATTCACGCCTTCATCCTTGAAGTGTGAGGGCTTGGTTTCAGCTGGATGTCTCCACTGCCTTCTGGACATTTCTACTTGGGTCCTCCCCTGTCATTCAGCATTCAATGTGTCCAGACACTGAGAGTGCTCATGTATGAGCTTACAGTGTGAGCCGCAAATAATACTGTCCTGATAGTCTACAAAATACCTCTCCCGTTGTCCTGTACCTACACCTTCACCCCAACCTGAGCTCTGTCAGAGTGTCACACGAATTTATTTAGCCTACCACACAAGTCAGCTAGAGTCCTGAGATGGGAATATATACTTTTCTAGTATGCCATCTCAAAAACCTATAGCATAAAGCTAGATTTTTCCTTTCTCTCCCCAGCTGACAATCATTTCAGTCACCCATGTGATTATAGTGAGAGGTATTTCTCCCCCATTGCTTCCTTACCTTCTCCACTCTTGTCTCTAAATCTGATCAGTCCCCAGATCCTCCAGGTTCTCCTTTCTTAGCATGCCTCACATCCATTCCTTCCAGTTCTTTACCTCAGTGTGTAACCATAGAGCCTTAGTATTTCAGGACTGTATCTCTGCAGTGAGGTCTTCCTTCTGCAAACCTTCCCACCACCTGTCCCTCTTCTGATGGGCTATTCAGACCTCTCAAGTTGTCTTCTGTTATCACAGTTCACAGCTGACATAACTCAGCAGCTTTCATACAATTATGAGATCTTAAAGGCTGGAAAATTCATGTGGGCCTTTAATTCAAAACTGCTATCCATTTGCATCCTTCTCTGCATCACTCTCACATTTGCTCCATTCATTAAGAAATGAGAAACCCACTCTATCCAAAATACCATTTCAGTGTTGCCTTCATGGCTAAAAGATCTCAGTTGATTACTCTCTTCTGATCATTTCTACCCATTGGTTCTGTTCATCCATATTTACCTCTTAATGCCTCATTCATGGCTTTGTTCCAGTTCCCTAACAATCTAGAGACTCTTTTGGTCCTCCAGTTCCACTCTACCTGGCTCCCTGTCTCCATATCAGCTCTGGTTCTTCCTGTCTTACCCCCCCAGAGAGGGGTGGGTAGCAGAAGGCTATTGGTTAAAAATAACTGTCCTTTTATGCCCCAGAGGAAAGTATATTGTTTCCTGATCTTTCTCTCTGAAGATGTGGAGTGTGTGTATATGTGTGTGTGTGTGTGTGTGTGTGTGTGTGTGTGTGTGTGTGTGTGTGTGTGTGTGGTATCTCCTATGGACCTCAACTCAGAACTGGATACAGTTTCACATGTTCCCCTAGTGGTTCCATAGGACAAAATCATGCATAAGCAACACAAAATTTGCAGTATGCTCAAACTGTTCATTACATCAATCACATTGCAACAAATTTGCGTTTAATCAGGGAATGCTCTTCTAGTCATTTACTACTGCATACACAAGTGTGTGCTCACACACACACACACGTACATACATACACTGTACATGAAGAGCAAAGTTTAAAAATAGACCCATTGATTAACACTCAAATAATGAAAAGTTGAGGTGGGCGTTGCTTCACTATCAATTACATTTGCAATTGCAGCACTCTAAATCAGCAATTTTTCACTGAGAGCACCCCCAGCCTAAATTTTCACTCCACAAATATAGGAAGTGATATTGGCATCTAGCGGCCAAATATCTTGCTAAACATTGACAGTGCTCAGAATGCTCCTAACAAAAAACAATTATCCGACCCAAATGAGAGAAGGTTGAAAAAAACCTGGTGTCAACCTACTCCTTTATTTTTCTGTCTCCTGGTCTGCACAGATTTGAAATGAGGTGGGGTCAGTCAGGAGACTGCTAGAAAAACCACCTCCTCCTGGGGGTCATGGGGCTTTAGGGTATGACCTCCCATCTTGTCCTGACCTCATTGCCCCAGGCAGGCCCACTGAGATAATTAGATCCAAAAAACAAGCACTTTGCTGACTAGCAGCTGCTTTGTCTGGGCTGTTTCCCCTGGGTGTGGGGGTGGAGAGGGAAAAAAAAAAAGTCAGGAAAATAAACTTCAGGGCTGGGAGTTGGGGTTGTAGCAGGAGGATAAGAACATCCAGGCAAGTAAGGACGGGTGCAAGAAGTTGCATCATTTTACATGTAGGGACTCCTCATTCATCCTACAAAACTCTTCGCTTCCATTAGAAATGATAGAAATATTTTTCCTTACGGCTTAGTAAAAGCTTACAGTTTGCAAAGTGTCCTACATTTGTTATCACATTTCACGCTCCCAACCACCTAGTGACATAAAGAAGGCAATTATGATTGTCCTGTTTTTAGAAGGGAAACTGAGTATCAGAGAGACTCAGGTCATATAACTAGTCAGTCCTTAAAAGAAGGGGAAAATGTGGGGAAAGGGAGAGATACAGAGAAGAAAAAGAGGGAAGGACAGTGACAGAGTATGAATGAGGTGGGGGATGTGGAGGTGGCAAAATGTCTTTAAACATTGTGCTCCATAAATGCTTATTTTTTTATTATTATTTGCCTTTAAGAAGATGACGTCTACATTAAGAAGACCAGGAAGGCATTACTTTAATGTAGAGCAATGACTAAAACTCTAGAATACAAATCTGAAGTTCCAAAGGCCCAGGATATAACCCCACATCCTCTATTACCAATCAAAATTGCTGCAAGACCTTACTAGACTTCTCACTCTGAAATGAGAAGTTTAAATTCTGCATCTCTGGGGTTCCCTCCAATTCTTGAGTCTCTTATTTCCTACTATTACTACTTCAGCTGCTCGACCCCATGTTGGCCTCTGAGCCTACAGCAGTCAGTCAAGGGCTGTAGGGTTACAGTTTACATAGCTATTTATAGTCACCACTTGTGTCCATCATGAGCTCTGCCTTTTCTTTTCTTTTTTATTTTTTTATCTTTATTGGTACATTATGAATACACATCATAATTGCATTCAACATTAAGGGTTTATACCAGAATATGGCATGACTTGATTCTCATTTTTTGCCTTTTCATCCTTAGCCCACCCAATTGAGGAAGACAGGGCAGGCTTACCATATCCCTTACTTTCTGGTAAGAGAAGAACAGTCACTGAAAGATCCTTGGCTTTCTCCTTAGCCTTGGGCTCCTTCCCAGTAAGAATACTCAAAGGGCTGCAGATGCTAGTAGAAGGGGATCAGCAGTCCTCATTGGACCCACCAAGTGTCACAGAGCCAGGCTGTCTGTCTTTCTGACCTTGTCAGTTCCTTCTTAACCACTACAGAGGCACTGGCTCTTTGCTTCTTCCACACAACCAAGCTTTCTTCCTCTCTTTCACCCTTTCTGTCCCCCCATGCACAACCCTATCTTATTTGTCCTTATCTGCAGGTTTCTTATCCAGATTCAACCAATCATGGGATGGGGCATTTAAAACATTGCACCTGTCCTAATCATGGCTAGGATTTTTTTCCTAACTATTATTCTTAAACAACACAGTATGACAACTGTTTATATAGCATTAGGATTACCTAGGGATAATCTAAAGTATATGAGAAGATGTTCATTTGTTATATGTGAGTACCATTAAGGAAGGATATTAGGGTGCGGCAAACTGACAGGGCAAGTCAGAATCACCTGCCAATCACAGAGTTCCAGGGCACATACAGAGAATAGATCCAGAAACCCTACACCTGGAGCCAATCAGAGAGTGTGCTCTCTTTAATTCTTCTCCCAAGAACTAGAGCCAATTTTTTTTTTTTTTTTTTTTGAGACAGGGTCTCGCTTTGTGGTTCAGGCTAGCTCTCAGCTCAGCCTCAAACTCACATCACAATCCTCCTGCCTCTGCCTCCCGAGTGCTGGGATGACAGGCGTGAGCCACCACGCCCGGCACTGTGGTATGTGGTACTGATTGCTGCTGGGTGTGGGTCTCCACACCCAGTATTGTTATGTAGTTACCGGGGAATGGAACCCGGGTCCTTGTGCTTGCAAGACAGGCGCCAGAACCACTAAGCTAACTCCCCAGCCCTCATGTCTACTTTTTATAGTAGCTGCCAATCCATTTTTATAATTTTTCTGGTCATTTTTTACATCTTTTGAAAGAGGAAATTGTAGTTTTTATCCATTCTCCTTTTAATGTAATTAAGACAGTAGAAATACTCAGGCAAGACAGGCGCCGGAACCACTGAGCTAACTCCCCGGCCCACTAGAGCCAATTTTTGATAAGGCATCCTGGACCTGACATCAGCCTGAGACAGGAGAGATACAGCAGACAGCCACGGTCAAGTAGTCCACACTGTGTTTTGCAGGGCGTGTTTCTTTTCTTATCTTTAACTGGCTCACACTTGTACTACAGAGCATATTTCTTTTCCTACCTTTAATAAATGTAAAACCTTACTACTTTTTGTGCTTGTCTTCACCAATTCTTTATTTGGGACAAAAAGAACCTAGAAATTACCTCTAGAAGGAGGAAATTACCTCCTCTACAAGGAGACTCCAGAACTGCCAAACCTAGTAACACTACAATGTTTTACATCAGGGTTTGAGCATCTACGGATGTGCGTGTCTGTAGGGGGTCCTACAACAAATCACTGAGAGATGACTGCACGCATGCGCTAGCACTTCCCATCCTGCGGTTTCTGATCCGTCATCATCTCCTCAGAAAGACTTTCGTGACCATTCTGGCTCAAGTTCTCACCGTGCACCCTCTTCTCATTCTAAAATGTTAGGAAGGGGGACTCCTGAGCTTTTCTTCCAAGGAAAGGACCCACGATTAGTGTCACACAGGCTCCCCAGGTTTTTCTAGACTCTCTGTAGGCTGGGAATAACTTCTTTATTGGCAGATTTGGAGAGGTTGCCAGGACCCTCTTGCTCAGCCTCACCATCTTTTTGAGATCTGCTTCAGCCAAGAGTTTAGGAGCTGGTCTGTGTGGGCCTCGAGGGAGGTGGCAGAGTGAAAAAGTTTGGCCTGCGGGGGAGGCCTGTGGAGGATCATCACTGCCCAAGACTGCATCTGCAAATCTGTTTAATTCCAGGGTTCAGCACCGCGGAAGCTATTGTTGCTGCTCTCCTGAGTCACATCCTCCAGGCGAGCTTAGCCACAGAGCTTGTATTTGGGGCTCCACTGTCTGACTCATGTGTCTGTCTCTCCAGGAGTTCAGGACATGGACTGGGAATGGCTTTGTCCTCTATCAGGCTCTGCAACTTCCAGCATTTACCTTTTCCTGAAGCCATTTTCTTTCAGTAATAGTTGATTCATTTGTTTACAAATCTATGCCTGCTCTCACAAACACATTTCTCCTCCTCTCCATCCTCTAGAGTATAGCCTCCTTGAGAGCAGAGAGTCTCTCCCTTCTGTTCACATATTGTATATCCAGGGCACTGTTTGGGTTAAGTGGGTGTCAAAAAGTAGTCACTGAATAAGCAGATTTCCAAATGTTTAGATACTGCCTAGGACCCCAGGACTTTTGCATAAGCCTAGGCTAAGAAGTCTTATTAATAACTATCATTAAATATTCAACTTGTTCAGAAGGATGAAAACCTCAAATTGGATTCAAGTTGATTAAAATAATGTGTTAGAGAATTTATTTACCTAAGTTGTACATGAAATATGATTTTGCCAAGATAAGGAAAACAGAGTATACCAAGATTCAACTATTTTCTGAAGATTCCCAAGTGAGGCTGGAAACGGCCATCAGCAGAGCTCTGAATTCCTGTGTTTTACATATGTCTTTTCTCCACATGCAGAGGCAAATTTGGTTTCCCGCTATTCTTTTGGGCTGGGAGTCACTGAGAATAGTCCTCCTCCTTCCATGTCTGTGAGTTTCACTCAGCCATAGGCCCTGAGACTCTGCAGGCTTCCCGTCTTTTGCCTTGGTTTGGAAGCAGATTCCATCATAAGCACAAAAGCCCCACTGCACTGAGAGGTGAAGTCTGAATGTGCTGGGCCTCGGTGTCTGGTGGGCTGAGCACCCTGTGCGCTCCCCAGGCTTCCCCCAGCTCCACTTGCCATGTCTCAGGCAGTGTGAGACACGTGATGTGATTCCTTGTCGGAGTTGGGGCCTAGAGCACCAGCCCTTCAGTCAAGATTCCATCATCTCACGGAGATCTTGCTG
This sequence comes from Petromus typicus, assembly GCA_004026965.1. NCBI lineage: Eukaryota > Metazoa > Chordata > Mammalia > Rodentia > Petromuridae > Petromus > Petromus typicus. The sequence continues at coordinate 18,101 of PVIR01005451.1, forward strand.
GCTGTCTCAGCCCCTCCCTCAGGGCCCACACCAGTCCTTAGATTTGTGCCAACACAGAGGTCTAGTAGCAAAGTACAGGAGCCTCCTGAAATGCTCTGCCTCCCCACTGATGTTAAGGGTCTCCTTAACAAGTCCCAGCTCTGGACATCCATCTTGGCCTGTGAAGTAGGCTTCACCCTTTCTCCAAAGGAAATAGGCCTACCCAGTCCACCTACTTGCCTCACTCTGGTTCCCCAACCTGTCCACCAGCCATACCCCACCATCACGTATCCTCCAGGGAGCCGCTCAGGGATGGCCTCCTCCCTTAGGAGCTGGCTGACCTCTCTCCAAGAAGAGGCCCCCTCTTCCCTGATTCCAGTCATTTCTCTCCACATAGTCTCTTCCTGCAAATTTCACAAATATTGATTCCCTTACTAAGGCCCCCCACCAGCATTGTAAGATGCACAGACACACACACTTGCACATGCATGCACACATGCACACACGCACACATTCACACACAACCACAGAAAACCAAAAGCACACATCTGCTACCACTCCTGTAAGTAAATGGAGCAAGAACTAGAGAAAAGGCAAAAGAAAAAAAAATGTGGCATCTGAGCAAAGCATGGCAGTTGCTACTATTTTCAGTCTCTCCTGACCCTGGCCCTGAGTGGAGAGCTCAGGTAGGGCGGTGAGTGTTAGTTAACTGGAGTTGAGAGGCCCACGGGGGCTGTTTTCCCTATTAAAGAAAAGAAGAAAGTGTTTTAACTTTTCCTTGTTGTGACCTGAAATGAGAGGAAAAGTTAGGAGCTGCTCAGAGTCTCAGCAGCAGGGCTTGGGCCCTATCTCCTTCCCCCACCCCTCTCCCTAACTCCCTTTTCCCTTGGCTAATAAGTAATCCTGAGAAGGTTTGTGCACTTTGCTTATTGTATTTGGCGTGGAAACACATTCTCTTTATCACCCCCAACCTCAGGCAAATGCTCTCTGATATCCATTTGTATGCCTGAACACACGGAGCAATCGGGCTTAATGTCATTTTCCGGGGAGCTGCAGGAAGGTCACTGGGCACAGTGAGAATTTGGCTCCTCTGGGGGATCCAAAACTGAAGGCCTGGTCAGCTCCTGTCTCCAGCTCAGCAGCCTTCTCCCGGCCACAGTGACAGGCCTCTGGGACACCTAAGCAGTTCTGTGGCTTCATTATGTTCCCCTCCTGGGGTGCGTTCTGAATCCACCAATTCCAGAGAATTTGCATATAGCAGGGCAATTTATTGAGACTTTAATGGAGCAGAATAACCGACTCAGAAATTACCTACGTCTTGTTTTTCTCTGCAGTAGGCTCCACACAAAGGCATGAGAGGTATTTCCTTTCCTCCTCCCAACTCTCCTTCCTCAGGCTTTTGTGCCCTTCGGGTCTAAGTTTCTTCACTCCGTTAATAACCTTACCTGTTTTGTAGCACAAAGGGAAGTTGCCAGGTGCCATTATTTTTGTTAAAATGCAGGGACAATCAAGCAATCACATAGGATTGCCACATAAGGAGGAGCTTGGTGGCTGCATAGTATAGGATTTGGAAAGAAGAGGGCCGGCGCAGGAGGAGGCCCTGTCTGGGCTCCTGGAGAGGATGGCTGGCCCCTCAGGAGGAGGAAGGAAGAGAAGGTGGAACCTGCTGTGTCCCTGCACCTGGAGAAGATGGGGCCTCTGCACGCAGGACTCCGGAAGGCTTCACGGGGGCCTGTGGGATGTGAGCACTCTGGCCGCAGTCCTGGAAGCCTCCACGATGGCCTCCCAAGCAGAGCTTGCACTGGTAGCTTCGGCTTACCCAGGTGGGGCTAAGCAAGGAATGTGGCCAGGTGACCACCACAGACTGGGGCCACCTTGAAGACACACCTCCAGCTTTGGAGACTTGGGAAAGCCAGGAGAGTTTCGAGTAAATGTGAGGTTCTCTGAAAACACACAGACACTACCAACCGTGGGAAGCACAAACCAGCGTTAATTTAATTTATATGGAGAAATGTTTGGAGCACGTTTTTGCTGACGCATACCACCGGAGTGGGGCAGAGGACCGCTTCCCTTCAGAGTACTGGGCAGCAGGGTGGTGCTCTGGAGTCGGGATGCCCTAGGCTTTTGCCAGCTCCCTGCAGACTGGTTGGGATGCTGAGAGATGTCTGCAGCAGAGGCCACGAAACATTTAAATGGACCCTCTGTGCACTTGCTTTCTCTGCTTTGCTCTCGTTTGGTCTTTGGCTCGCATTGGCGTATATGATCTGATTACCTCCCAGTTAGGTCCTCATATTTTTCCCATTAATCCCCGGCTTCACCCTATTTGCCTTCCACATTGATTATATATGTTTGGGCCTTCTTCTATTAAATTTTATCTACCCTTGCTTTCAGTCTTTTGAACCACACTTTATTCTGGAGCAAACAACTCTATTTAGTTATTCCTTTCTGAGCCTTTTGAGATTCAACATTTAACTGAGCACCACTCTGCCCAGGCCCAGCACTGCCACTCAATGACCTCACAGATTTCTCCGGGCCTTTGACCCTAGGAACATTAGTCTCCTTCCCACTCACATTTCTGTCATCATCCCAAATGGCTTTAGTCTCCAAGTGGATGACTCATCTAATAACTAAAATTCCTAGGTTCCCAATTCCTTTTGCTTCAATATATTTAACTTCTATTCCATGTGAGTGGCCCACTTCCATGGCAACACCCTAGATCTTGTCATCACTGAACACTGCCCCACTGCCAAGGCTTCAAGTTCAAAAAGCCCACTCTCCAAACACAACTTCTCTTTCTATCCACATCTCCCCCATCAAGACTTCCCGCTTCTCCAGTTGCTCAGCTTCTTTCTGCTACGCCTCTAGTCCTTCCTTTCTTCCAGAGTCAGGCCTGTGCTCATTTCTCCAGGACAGGGACAAACACACAGCATCATGTGTTCTAGGTCTTAGGGAAACCCTTAACATGTATTAATTTGTCTCATCTTTTCCATCAGTTTACAGATGAGGTTGGATACTTTGTCCAGGACCCCCAGCAAAGTCACTTACATAAGTTGCAAGGTCGAGTGCAAAATAAAAATTCAGGACCCCTTTGCTTAAAAGCCAGGGAAAAAAAAACTTTAAAAATTAGTACCTAAAACTTCTTTCTCTAAAAAATATCTTATTGTTTGTGAGATACAGTGACCTAAATGTAAAAGTTTAAATTATTAGTGTGAATTGTAATGTTGATGCTTATATTGTGCAAGGCTAATTTTAAATCCAAACATAAGCATGTATATACATACATACAAAGTCACTAGTATCTCACAGCCTGTACACGTATTTATAGTTGTTCTTTCTGGCACAGTGGAACTAACTGCTTTTATTTCATTTTTTATTCTGCACACATCCTGTCAACATTTCAGATTAAGGGTAAATAAGGACTGAAAAGAAATGGAACTACATGTGACTCTACCTTTCTCTGTCCTCATGAGTTACCATGTTGAGCCTAAGAGGTTGGCTAATATAAACAAGAATTGCAAGTAAGAAAGGGTAGACTAGGGCTCCTGGGTTAGTTGTATTTCTTAGAATGCCATTCATTACCTTCTCCTGTACTTGCAGTGTGTTCTGAAAGACAAGTATGTTCCATCACGTTGCCACTGTCCCTCTTGCTCCATCAGTCACATTAACATGAAGCATAAGTATAGAACTCAGTGGCCCCGCAGTGCATGAGAGCTCGGCATGAGAGCGAAGATGCGTAAGCATGTACGAAGGTGGTGTGGTGACCCCATGTCCAAGAGAGTCAATGAAGAGTGTGGCACGTGACCCTGTGCCTTTTCTACAGCTCATCTATCCTCTCTCTTTCCATCGGTACTAGCAAATTCAAGTTCAAAATAAAATTGTTAAGAATTTCAAGACAATGCCAGCAGTACTTTAAAGCAAGCACAGGATCCTTGTGAGAGCAAGTTGTTGCCAGCCCTAGGAAGAGCTGTGGCCTTGTTTCTGGCAACATTTCAACTAAGGCTAGTCTCAAAGAAGGAGGAAGCTGTCAGGCAGCTGGGACTCTAAATGCTGCAACACTGAAGGGCAGAGTTGGGCAGCTCAGCCCAGCACCCATCACAGCCATCCTCCTACCTTACAGAAAGAGATGACCTTCCCCTCTTCCAGGATAAATCCCCTCACTAGCACTAGGCCAATCCTTCACACATGTTCCCATGCCCAACCCTCTACTGGGGACCGAACTCAGAGCCTTTGCACTGAGCTGCACCCCTAATCTTGTCATTTTTTAAAAATTTTTCATTTTGAGAGTGATTCTTGCCAAATCACTAAGTTAGTTGCCCAGGCTGAGCATAAATTTACAATTCTCATTTCTGCCAGAGTGCTGGAATTACGGGCATGTGCCACCACTTCCAGCCCACAAATGCTCTTTATTCCTTCCTGTCCCACCTCCCTTCATCTTGTCCATTAATTATCCCCTCTTGTCTTCACCCCTTCAACTTCTTCTCCAATAACTTCTTTAACTCAACTATACATATACTCAAGTTTCTTTCTATTAAAAACATCCCACGTTTAGCCCTGCTTCCCCTAAAAGCTACTACCTATCCTCATCTAGGTCCCTCACTTGCCATGTCCAACTTTTCACTGGCTTAACCCAATCCACCTATTGTCATGTGGTTTTGCCTCCTAAATAACCTAAAACTCCACCTACTATGACCTCTCCCACCACTCATTTTATGCTCATTGACTGCTCTGCTGCCTTTAAACTACCTGACCTCTCCATTGTTCAATGAAATTGGCCATTTCCTTTCTTAAGAAACTGTCTTCTCTCTGACATTTGTCACAGTCTAGTAATTCCTCTTGTCTATCAATATTTCTCACACTGTTCCTTCCCATGCCCTATCTCTGATTCTTCTTCTCTAATTTGACTAAGTTTCTGCTTTCTAATTCTTCCTGCTGTCCCTGGTTGACTTAAAAAAAACTATCCAAGTAATCCATGCTTTCTATTTAAACACACACACACACACACACACACACACACACATACCTGGGACATGCAGATAGATTTAAAAATCCAAAATGCAAAAACCTAAAATTCTAACTTCCAGAAAGATAACTGATCACTAGTGACAGTTTACTATAACTTTTTAGAATTTTTCTGGGCAAATATGTTGAATTTCTGATGTAAAAATTTGTCTTTTTTTTTTTTTACTAAAATTTTAGTGATTCTTTACATATTGCTTGGCAATTCTTCTTAACTGTGGTCTTTCCAAGCCACTAAATATAATTCTACAATATCATTTTAATGGCTACACAGAATTCCATGGAGATTGTATCAAAAAGTTTTGGGAGGGGAAGGGGATCAGAAATGATCAAATATGTTATCTGCATGCGTGAACTAACTATTCTGTATATCTGGGCATTAATAAGAACATTTTTAAACTTTCTCTAATTTTTTTACATAAGCCTGTTTCAACATTTTCCACTCATAAACAAAATGGCAATGAACATCCATGGCTAAAGTGCTGGTTTAAGTGTAGGAACATTTTTAAGGTTCCTCACGAATATTGCTAGATGACCTTCAAAAAAGATCATACCAGTGTATATCCATTTTCCCAAATCCTTACAAGAATAAATAATACTATGTACTGCTTTTTGTGGTTGTCCTCAGTGTCGGGTGGTATGCGGCTGAGAATCAGGTTCGGAGACCCAGACAAGAAGGATGAGCATGCACAGTCACCATGCAGACTCCAGGGAGTTTTTGATGAACACTTTCCTCTTTATTGAGGATTACGCAAGCTTATATAGAGCACAGGGCATGGGTGTGGCTATGAGCATATAGGGGCAATGAGGCTGTAGCTGATTGGTAGGGCACAGTTTTTTACCTTTTTTTTTTTTTTTTTTTGAGACAGGGTCTCACTTTGTAGTTTAGGCTGACCCTGAGCTCAGCCTTGAACTCACAGAAATCCTCCTGCCTCTGCCTCCCAAATGCTGGAATTACAGGTGTGAGATATCACACCCAGAATTGTATTATGTGGTACTGATTACTGGTGGGCATGAGTCTCCACACCTGGTATTGTTGTATGTGGTTACAAGGGATTGAACCCAGGCCCTTGTGCTTGCATGGCAGGTGCCTGAACCACTGAGCTAAATTCCCGGCCCAAGTTTTTTACCTTTTATAATTAGCTCTCGGTAGAGTGAAGGAGTTATGACTAGAGGAGGAATACGAGGCCCCCCCCAAGGGAGTATAGGCCAGTTTCTACACACAATGCTCAAACGCCTTTGTGTGTCTCCTGGCTTGGTGTCTTCTAGCTTGCTAGGAGACATACATGCAGCATACTTGACCGAACCAGACTTGAACTTCTCCTTCAGCTTTTAATTCCATCTATTGATTCTTCTGATTATTTCAATAGCATTTCTTATTTTTTGCCTTGTTTATTATTTATTTGTTTCTTGTATTTCTTCCCTTGAAAATTGCATTTTTATTTTCCTTGTCTACTTTATTCTATAAAGATGTTCTTTTGTTTATTGATTTGTAAGAAGCATCTACAATTCCTAAGCACCTGTTACTAGATTTCCCTAGAGTCCTATAAGATCAAAATTTTGCAGACAAAACTGATTATGTCTCCAATAAAACTCATTAACCCATAGTTAATAGTATCACCAACTCTCAAGTTAGCCAGATAGCACATTCTTTCCTCCTCCTTCTCTTCTGATTCATTTATAAAGTCTTGTTCATTCCCTCTCCAATGGCTGAGTCTGTCTCATCTGCTCACCCTCCCTGTCATGCCATAGCTTAGGGCAGTCACACCCGCACCTCATGGTCTCATTGTCTCTTGTTTGAATCATTGCAAAAGGTTCCTGTTTGCAGCCAGTCTCCTCCCTTTGTGTCACCCTACGTACTGACTAGAAATCATCTTCCTATGAAACAAAACCTGGGAATGTTGACTCCTTCCTTAAAACTCTTCAGTGGATCCCAGTCACTTTCAGTGCAATGTGGCCATTGCTTGGCCATTAGACCATTGTCTCATCTGGTTCCAAGTTACCTTCTATATCCACCTGTGCTCTTCTAGCCTTTGCACCCACTCCCAGTTCTAGTGAATACTACGTCCCAAAACATTATGCTCCTGTGACATTTATACCTTTAAACTTTAACCCTAATTTTTTTGAGGGTAGGGCAGGAGCTGTCTGATCACCACTGAAGATTTACATAGCACATCTTGCCCTTGGCAGGTAAGTAAGCATATAAGCTTTGGATGTTTAGCTAGTTGGAAATAGGGACAAAAAGTTAACTGGTTATAGCTAGAAAACCTGACTCGATGAAACACCTGAAGGATAGCTGAGATTTATTGAGTAGTTAAGCACTTAATGAGCATAGCATGAACAAAGTCTTGGGTATAAACCCAGTAGTGAAAAAGAAAAACCAGCAAACAAACAAACAGCTGAAGGAGCCCTGTTCAGTAGAAACTAATATCTAAAAACTGAACTTCGTGAGTTCAAATCTTAGCTATTTTGCATTTACCAGCATGTTGCTCATGGTAAGTTATTTAACCCTTCCATGCCTCAATTTTCTTGTCTTTAAATGATCATAGCTATGACTTCTTATAGGTTCTGAGGAATTAATATAGATAAATCACTTAGAAGCATTCCTGCCATGAATAAGAGTTATTTAAATAGATGATATATTTGGGATAACTAATGTGGGTGCCATCTGACTGTATATGTAAGTGGTTAAGTAGATGAAATGGTATAATGTGTGTGCAAGCTCTTTGGAAAATTTAAAGTACTATGGCATTACTATCTCTTTCTCTTTTAATTTTAAACAAGATAAATCTCCAAGAAGTAACTCACAAGATTGCTATAAGGATTAAATGAGACTTTTAAAATAATTATACATACCTCATCTTATTCCAAAGTGATTCTGAGTATATTCAACTCCAGAACTCATACAGAAGCAAGATGATGTAAAATTAAGAGCATGGAAGATCAGACATAAATAAGTGTGAATCCAGGTTCTCTTACTTGTTAATATAATGATGTCTTCAAGTCCAAAGCTCTTTGTATTTATAAAATCCTTGGAAGTACTAATATAGAAATAACAATTACTGTTACCTGGTTGAAAAAGACCACACAGAGGTATTCTTGGGAGGAAGAATAAAGCAGCCATTCCAAGAAAGGATTGAAAGCTGAGTTATGTTGACTTAGTTCCAAAGAACTGAAGGGCAATAGAAAACCTTCTCAGGTACCCACTGACCTAGCCTGACACAGATGGCAACACCAGGACTCTCCATTCAGAAGTCATTTTAAATGTTGCCATTTAGTTCTGATTCCATTCAGCCTTCAGTCATAGTTAATTATTTCTGTCTTCTGCATTAAATGTCTCTTCCTTGAAGTCAGTGACCTCATCTTTGTACACGCAATGCCTCTGCATACTAGGCATTCAGAATAAATCATTTGTCTTGTGCATGAATGCAAGAACAAATGCTATCTTCCCAGTAAACTCTGAGATGTGTGAAGGCCTAGTTCAACTATCATCTTCTCTATGAAATGAGCTCAACTGATAAAAAAAATTATAGGTGTCTTTAACAGAGAAGTAATAAGGGTCATAGGTGGGAAACCCTAATTCTAGAAAAACTTTTCCAAAACTATGGAGCGAGAGAAAAAAATGTCAAAGTGGACTCTGAAGCTATACCTGGATCACGGGCCTCTGTGCCATGCTCTTCATGCAATCTTCACTCGAACTGTGAAGCAACCTGGGTCTCTGCTGAAGGCTGACCCTCTAGGGGTAGCTATTGAGAGATCCTCCTATAGGATGACCATTGTCATAGGCTGCTGGTGGCCCCAGAGCTCAGATGCCAGTAGGCTGCCTCTGGAGCCTGGAGGACTCAGGACTCACCCTGGGACATGGTGGGGGTTCAAAAGGGACCACTGCTAACATCCCTCACTTCTACCATCATTCCCTGTGTGCTTCATAGTTCTGTTATAAACTCTTCATGACAAGAACCACAGACTCAAATCCTCCAGCAGTATCTGGTTCTAGAGTTGTCAAAGAATATTGGAGTCTGTATCTATATTCTCCCTTTAGTATCCTCCTTTCTTTCTTTTCTTACTTTCTTTGACCAGCCTAGAAGCTGATCTCCAAAGAACTGGTCAGTATTATATCCTAAGATTTTTGAAAAGTTTGGACATGAAGAACTGGTAAGGGGCCTCTGTTCTCATTCTGAGCAGGCTTTTCCTGCCTATGGCAGCAAGATGCAGGTCCATCTGGATTTGGGAAGGAGTAACCCTAATTTCACAGGTCAGTCTAGAATGTGAGGCTTGTCCCGAAGTTTCCCAGTGATTTCTAACAGCCACATCTACCCAGGAGGCTGCAGGGATAGAGTAAGACCAGGGGGTAGGTGTGGGTGTGCACGAAGCCCTGGCCCTTCCTCCCTGGCTTAATCCGGGCAGAATCTGAAGGCTCAAATGCATATCCCTGAATATTAGGTCTTCCTTCCTCTTTCTCCTTTGTTCCTTCTTCCTGTGAATATTTGCTGCCTGGACCCGAGGAGTTAGAAAAACCCAGCATACTGTTATTTTGCTTACTAGTGTAGTAACTTGCTCTCAGATTAGCCCCACTGGCTTTAATCAGAGACATCTGCAATTCCTGAAGCGGTCGGGTACTTGGAACGCCAGTCCCAGATCACATCTCTGCGGTCTGCTGGCGTCTGCGGAGCGTGTGTAGGGGCTGGCTGGGAGCAGAGCAGCAGCAAAGCACGAGCGGGAGGAGGCAGGCGCGCACAATGGACTTTTGTCCTGCACCGCGTGTTAAAACAGGTGCAATGTGAAATCAAAGAGGAGATAGAAAGGGGAGGCTGTGCTGTGTCCCAGTGTGAAGAAAACAGTCTGCTCTGAAGTTATCGCGCCTCTGAATACAATGTAATTTCTTCTCGAGCCGTGCTCTTGATAGCTGGGCCAGCGGGAAGGGCTGGGAGCCGCGCGTGAGGGCAGAGGGACAAGGCGCGAGGAGCCCATAGCGCAGTGCCCGGCCCCGGCTCGGGTTTCTGCGCACTCATCTAGGGCACTGACCGCCCTGGCGCCTTCTCGCTGGGCTCACTCGGGCCTCCAGCCAAACTGATTCCAAGCCAGGTTAGAATTCTTCGCTTTCCCCTTGTTCTGGCAACCCTTTGCTCGGTTAGGAACCCTTTGCTGTCTTACCAGCAACACTTCGCTTCTTTTGTCGGAACTGTATAGAATCCACTGAGCACCGGGCAAAAGGGTACCAGAATTCCCAGACACCCTGGCTGCTGCTGTAAGCAAAGAGGACGGGACAGAGGGCACCTTGCTGTGTCTGGGGAAGGCCTCTTCTAGGTCCTCCCAGACATCATCCCACTGCTCCTCAGAAAAAAGCTTTAGAGAAAGATGCATCCAATCCCACTACCCCATTCTTTTGGCCACCACTACCTCCCACCTCCATCCTGGACTTTATCTGCAGCCCAGAAGGCAGAGGCTAGTTGCTGGTGCTGCTGAGGAAAAGCTTATCTACCCAAAGGAAAAACTTCCACCACGTTTCAGGGGCTGCAATCTGTGGAACTCAGAAGAAACTTCCTACAAAGGGGGTGGAGTCTGCGGCGCGAGTTGCTTTGAGGCCCAGTGGAGCAGTCCAGGCAGAGCAGGGCTCACTCTGGTTATCTAGGTCATTGTGTCCAGGCAGTTCTGCCAGAAGAGTGGCCCTTTTATCCCTGCCAAGGCGTGAGGAGAAATAGTCCACTGGCTGTGTCACCAGGTATCTTAGCGTGGGCAGAAGCAGAAGGGAAGAATTTAAATATCCATTCCCCTACACACACACACACACACACACACACACACACACACACACACACACACAGCCTACAAACTTCTAAGAAGAGTCTAATTTAAACCCAGGACTCCCCATATACTTCAGCAGGAAGAAGGTACAGAATTCTTTTTATAGATAAAGGACGGAATGCTGCTCATTGTTTCTTGGTTCTAGCCCGCTTGAGACCCCCTGGTAGTGGACATGGCTGCCTTGTGGGTGAAGGACTGCAGGCCTGAGCTGACAAGGAACTTCACATTGGCTCTGGGCAGCCCACAATTTTTCTTAATTAGCCATGGCATCTTGCCCATCATCGAAATAAATAACAGGTGTCCCCTAAGGACACCACATGAGAGACGCCATTTATCGCGGTTCTGAGAGGAAACTGACAACATGACGGGTGACACAGCAGAAATAATGAAGAAAAATGGTAGCAGGCAAGGAAAGGCCCACCAAGGGAGCCTTGTAGTCAGTTCCCAAAGGGAAGGCCTCTGCCAGCACCCCCTGGGGGGAGTAGCACCTCCCAGGTGGCCCTTTCTTCCAACCACAATTTCCATCTTCCATTACCACAAGGCAGGTACCATGTGGTAGCATTTCAGGGTCACTGACAATCCTACTTGTCCCATCATGGGTCACTGCATATGTGTGTCAGAGCTTCCTGAAATGCCACTTCGAGAGTTTCATTATTTTAGATATCTCAAGTGCAGGCAACCCTAATTTGCCTGTATGGATTATCTCTGCCAAATGTCACATTGTAGGCCGCTGACCTGCTACCCAATACCCTTCTGGTCATTCTCCTGCTCTAATGGTTGTTCCCTAGATTGAGACTAAAGGCAAGAAGCGATCCCTCTCCTGTTGAAGACTTATCTTCCGAGCCACTTGTGCTCAGGCCTTTTCCTTAGAAACAAAACAATCAAGCCTTCTTTAGTGGTTAATTCTGAATCATTTTTTTACTGGATTAAGAATGCCTGAAGAGCTAGTAAAACATTGTTTCTGGAGATTAACACTAAGTAGACAGACTGAGCAAAGATGTGCCCTCAGCAATGTGGGTGGACCCTATTCAACTCATTTTGAGACCACATAGAACAAAACTCAGAGGATGAGATAATTCACTCTAGGAGCTAGAACCACTATCTTCTGTAGTACTTGGACATTAGAGCTTTTGGTTCCCTGGCCTTGGGACTCTAGGACTTATACTTACAGCTTCCCAGCTTCCTGAGGCTCCACACTCAGATTGAGGTACCTAGCTTCCCTGAATCCCCAGTTTACAGAGGGCACTTTGAAGGATTTCTCAGCCTCCATAATCCATTATATTCTAATATTGGTTTGGTTTCTCTAGAGAAACCTACACTACATTAGCCCTCCCTCTAGTCTACATTCCTTTTTAGCTACCATGGTTATACACCTTTTCTCTTCACAGCCAGCTTTTCCAAAGTGTCTTCAACTGCTGATTTAGTCAGTTTTCCATCACTGTGACAAAATACCTGGGAAAAACAATTTAAAGAAGGATAGATTTATTTCGTCCCTGAGTTTCAGAGATGTCAGCAGATTGTTGCTTGGTTCCATTGTTTTGGGGCTTGTGAATGCAGAATCATGATGGAAGGAGGAGTGAAACAAAGCTGCTCATTTCATGGCAGCAGAGAAGCAGAGAGGAGAAAGACCCCATGAGGAGAAGGCTGGAAGCCAGACAGAGTCCCCAAGGTCACACACTTCAACTGGACTGAACCTCTTATTTCTATTACACTCAATAACGCCAATGAATTATGATCTCATCTGTGGCTTCATCTTCTTTATGAAGTCAATGCTGTTATCATCCATTCACTTCTCAAAATGCCCAAAAGTTAACAACCAAGACTTTTGCACCTGAAGTTTAGAGGACATTTCAAATCCAAGCCATAACACACTCATGACCCATTAAACTAATGGCCAACACCAGTTTGCCTTTTTCCCAAAACCACTGGAACAGACCTTCCCAAAGTCCTTAGTTACATTCTGTGAAAAAGGCAATGGGCACTTTCAGCTATTAGATGACTGATTGTTCCTCCTTCTTGCTATTTTCTCCCTTGGCCTCCAAGGTGATGCTTTTCTCAGGTTCTTTCTACTTCTCAGCCTCCCTGGCAGCTCTTCTTCCATTGCCCATGGCACATATTTTGGGTGATCTTCCAGGCTAAAACACACATTCTTAGGCAGATTCATGGATTCAACTACCTTGTATATTTTAAAGACTCCCAAGTCTGTTCTACACCCAGATGCCTCCTCTGGTTTTCATTATCATATATCTAATCTTCTTCTTTGAATTCCACAACTGTGTATTTAATTTCTACAATTTCTGAAACAACTCTGAGTAAATTTTAAAAATACCTTGAACATGTCCTAGAACTGATTCCCATTGGTCTCTCTTTCACACTCAAAATCTTGTATACACATGCACACTTGGCCAAATCTCCTACTCAGAAATAGAGCCATTACTCACCCTAACTCGAGTTGGTGAAGAGTCATACAGCTTTTACACTGTGTCATCTATTCTCTTATGGTTTGAGAGCAGCTGACCAAATCTTGCTGGTTAGGACCTTGAACTGGGTCCCCAAATCTCTGGTATATGCATCCCTACCTATGCAAAATTAAACAAAAATAAACACAGGTCCAAGATCAGAGGTTAAATGAGGCCAAAATGTAGGAATAAATTAACAATTAATGATATCCATTCATATACACCAAGATCCTTGCAGTAAGAAAAGGGAGATAGAGATGGACTCAACCATAGGAGAAAGACGAAAAGAGAAGTAGACAGGTTTTCAGAGACCCCCATCATTGATGAATTTTAGAACAGCCATACCAGCTGCAAGGGGATTAGGCAAACCAAAAGAGGGGCCCAAAGTTACACAGCAGATAAAAAATTATACAGTAGATGCATCAGAGCAGAAGGTGGATAGACTAAAGTAAGCACAGAAAAAGCTCTGAATAGGAGGCATCTTGCATTCTCAAGATTCATTCAACCTCACCAAATGCCAAGGTCCAAAGAATACAACTTGGTTCACCAGGCGGCTAGTTTAAAATCCCTAGCTCAGTTCCAACACCCGAGAAGCAAGAGTGAACCTAAGCCTGCAGGCCACACTCATCTGTAGTCCTCCTTGAAAGAGGGATGCAGAAAACAAAAGCAGGAGAATGAGTTAGAAAGGCTGACACCTATGCTCTCTACACAGTGGCTTGTTTGTATGTGTCTTATACTGTGGCATTCAAGGGTCATCTCTCTGTGGTGATCTGGCCTGTTCCGTCCCTGGGCCCAGTTGGATTTGGTGTTTCGTAATTGAAGATAGAACAGACCAGAGTGGCTGGGGCACTTTCTATGGAGCAGCAACAGCAGGATGTTGTCGTACCAGAAGTGTTGGCCTTGGACTCATTGATGGGCCATAAAAGGCTTTCTAGCATTTCAGTGGAGTTCACTGAAGATAACAACAGAAAAAAACAGCTTGGGTGATGTAATACATGTGAACTGAGTGCCTGCTAAGTACAGATAGAATGTGGATCCTTATGTGTTGACAGAGGACGTTTTTTATATAGGGATAAGATTGTACTCTAGCCACCAAGCGTTTCTTTTGTTGGGAACATGATAAAGAATTTGAAGCAGTTAAGATGGAATCACAAAGAACTAGGAGAAAGGAGAAGTAATATTTCATGTTTACTAAACTGCTACTGGACATTAGGCTACTAGCTAGGTGGTAGAGGAAGTCTCTGCAGGGAATTCACAATTTGGGGAAACAAATTTAATGAACTACTCCAGTATTATAATACTATGTAGCAGACACAATGGAAAGCATAATGATGGTATCGACATGGCCTGAGCATTTGCTATGTACCAGGTGGCTGTGAGATGCTACATATATGTTTTATTTTTAAACCTATAAACTCTATGAAAAGGTTCCAATATTTTCCATGTGTAGACAAGGAGGCTGAGGTTTCTGAAGGTCAGATAGCTTAGCTTCAAGTTGAAGAACCAAGATTCAAACCTATGACCTGGAGAACTTGCTGCTCCTCTGGTTAAAGTGAAACCAGAAGGAAACAGAACAGAGAATGAACAACTCTTCCCAAAGAGCTCAGGGATGACTTCAAATAGCTGACAAAGTTGAATACTGATAAACTGGTAGGTGTGTACAGGGTAGCGGAGGAGGAGACATTCCAGACAAAGATGTGTGAACATCTGTCTGGAGAACTAATAAGCACGTACATTTCAATATTTGTACACACTCACTTGTGCACACACTTCCATTCACATATCTTCATACATTCTTACACCTATATACACTCATTCACACATACAAATTTTTATACAGCCAGAACCATGCTTACACAGACAGGCACACACTCACAGCATAAGGGCATACAGTTTGCCCCGCCTGTGAGATGTTGGCCTGAGGGTCATGCTCATTCCCATTAATCTTCTCTCCTTCCTCATCTTCAGTTTCCATGATTCAATGATAGTGAGTGGCCCCTTCGCTGAATGCCTCCTGGCTCCAGGAGCTGTACTATATACTCACTATACATACCCTCAGTGCTCACAAGAAACCAATGAATCAAGTGTTGTGGTTTCATGGTGCAGAGGAGATCACAGGGTCACAGAGCTCCGAAGTGACTTTAAACATATATCTCTATTTCTACAGCTTGTATTCTTTTTTTTTTTTGAGACAGGGTCTTGCTTTGTGGTTCAGGCTGGCCCTGTGCTCAGCCTCAAACTCATATCACAGCAATCCTCCTGCCTCTGCCTCCCGAGTGCTGGGATTACAGGCGTGAGCCACCATGCCCGGCACTGTGGTATATGGTACTGATTGCTTCTGGGAGTGAATCTCCACACCCAGTATTGTATATGGTTAGCGGGGAATCGAACTCGGGTCCTTGAGCTTGTAAGACAGGCACCGGAACCACTGAGCTAAATCCCTGGCCCACAGCTTGTATTCTTGAAGCTACCAAAGTGTCTCTAAATATAAAAGCCTCCAGAGCAGCTTTTGTCCTAAAAGGGAGTACTCAAGCCCATGCTTCCTGAAAAGCAGTGGGCTAGAGAGAGACTCACCATGATGACCTCAGTGAGCAAGTCCCTTTTTCCTGCAGGACACAGAGCCTGCGAATGATGGTGGAGATGTGGGGAAGTCCCTGGGAAGAATGTGTGCACTTCCTGTCTCTATGGTGGCAACTGACATCATCACAGAAGTTTGGAGTTCAAATTTATCTGAAAATATGAGAAAACTGAGGCACATGCCCAGGGTTAATGGGCTAGTACCCAGAGACTCGGAGAAAATCAGTCCCCAGCCAAATTGTGGGCCATTGTTCTTCCTACTGACCACACTGCCACCCAGCTCCAGTGCTGACGCTCAGAAATCTTCACAGTGTATTTCTTTCATTAACTAATTGACATGGGCACATTTGTAGGGTTGGAATAGTTGGCATCTATGGATTTGTTTTGTTTCTCTGCACATGCTCCAGTTTGCAGAAAGGTTCAACACTGAGCCAGGGCATGGTGGGACTTTAACAGATGGCCTCGATGTCGCCCAGAGAGATTAGCTGAAGCAAGAAGCTTAGAATAACATCTTGAAGACAACATTCAAGATCTCCTTCGTCCCAGATCCAGCCCTGCCAGGCTGGATAACTCTTCCTTCTTCCTGCACTATCTGGGTCTCCAGCTCAGATCTGCATATCTATATCCTTCCCGAGTGGCTATTTGCCTTCTTACTGTATCCCTTTCTTGGTTTTCCCACTCCATGCTGAGCTGATTTATAGGCCAGAGTCGTCCCCTGGGCTGGGCAGAAAAATAGCAAGGAGACAGATTAATGATCCTCCCAGCATTGCGCTGGAAAATGCCGGTCCAGGAGTGAGACCATGGCGCAGCAGAACCTGGAAAGGCCTGTGTTCATCTCCTGCACACCATGCTGAACAAGGGCAGCCTCCTCGTGCCAGCCTCTGTGTTTGGGGCTGGGAGGAAAGATCTGGGATGGCTCCAACCATCTATTCCAACTACCGCTTTCCTTTTCCGAAGGTACAATGGAAGGCCTGGAGGAGCCACAAACTGAGGGCAGGAAAAGGGATCAGTACAGAGGGAGGGACTTCCTAGAGAATCTGGACCCCAAAGTTGACTTGGATGAAAGTTTCCAGATTTAATAAAAACTGTTCCTCCCTGGACGCACAAACAACACACTATAAATCCACACCCACAGTCAGACACATTTTTACACATATACATGCACTCAACTTCTGTTATATATACCTATTTACACTCAAAGCCAGAGGTTCCTGGCCCCGGCCTCTCCTGATTTAGCACAGGGCCCAGTGTGTTGGAAGGTACTGCCGTGGGAAAAGAAGACACACATATACCTTTGCAGCTCCGGGTCCCCAGCATCCAGTCCCAACTCCCTCTGAAGCCCTGGTGGGCCAGGATGGCTTCCCTCCTTCCTCCTTTCTAATTATGACAGGCCTCAGGGGGCTCCAGCAGGGAGAGGGGAGGGCTTTGTGAGGATTGCAAGTGGGAAAGGAGGGCAGAGAAGGGAGGGAGGGAGAGGGGGAGACGGCTGAAACAGACACTTTGTTCTGGGGAGAAGCAAGTACGTGGCCAGACATCCGCCAACCATAGAGTTGTCGCACTTCCCTTCTTTGCTCTGTCAAGGGGGAGAAGCACAGGGACCCCATCACTGTTCAGTGGAGGACAGTGCAGTGGAAAAGGGAAAGACCTTTCCATCTGATTTGTCTGTGCACCATAATCAGGTTTAGCATCACTGATTGTCCTCTGAAATGGATTCTGTCGCTGCCTCATGTAAAGGGGAGACTGGGGTTTAAGAACTACTTGAGTGAAGCCACAGCCTGCACGTCTCATTGCCTCTAGCCCAGCATACTTTACAGCTCTGCGGTCTCAGAAAAGGCCTGGCTTCCCTTTCTATTCTTGGGGTCCACTACATTAATAATAACCTCTTAAAAGTGAAAAAACAGAGATGTACAAACTTAACTCACAGGTACTTGATTTAATTCAACACTTTTTTTATTGAAGGCCCAATATGTGACAGGCACTATGCCAAGTTCTGAGAAGAAAGGAAGGAGAAGAAAGGATAGAGTAAGACCAATCCTGGCCTCATGATCAAGTAGAGAAGGCTGAGCAGTGGGTGATAAGGCCTTGTTATTTCATGCATGATTCTAAGAACCCTGTTAGGGAAAGGACCATGAGAAGGAGGAAGCCCTTTGCTTACTTGTCAACTAAAAAGAGAAGGATAATGCTAGTACTGGGGATTCTCCATGACATCTGCTTCCATGTTCCTCAGCAGCTCCCAGCTAATCCAGTTCCTCAAGCCTCTTCTCCGCCCCAAGATTTAGAATTAAGTTAAAATGTCAGATCCTCTCTGGACAATAGGATTTCTTCTCTTCGCGGATCTGTTTTGTTGTGGTCATGAAGATTACTCGGCCGAAGATTTGGAAATAGCAACTATTCCAATTATGTAAAATGTGATTAAAGAAAGTGTCATGGCCCTTCACATGCCCCTTTCACGTAATTCTTGCCTCGCAACCCTTGCTTGGGCTGACAAGCATAATAGATCTACTTGATGCATTTTGTGCTAAAATAAAATGTCTAGTCAAAAGTGCTTAGAATCCCTCCAGGCTGGTCTTAGCTAATGATGTCATTACACCACAGGGCTGGGCATTATTTTTAGGATGGCCATTTCCTCCCCCATTAAGGGTCATTAAGATTTTTGTTCCTGTGTAATACTTTTCCCACACAATAGAGGTCACACAGAGAGAGGATGCCTGGCTTGGGCCTGAACAGCCCACCCACCCTTTTTGCACAGCTGAGGTCTAAGTAAGGCCATTTGAACATGAAGAAAGCTTGTCTTGAATGGTAGGAGATCAGACCAAGGTCAAAGGCTGCCGGAGCAGGGCCTGTGTCAACACAGCTGGCTTATTGATATGACAATGACTAGTTTTATGTCATCCACACCCCATTTACCTCTCAGCCTTTCATACTTTGCAACTATAAGCTAGCTTAAGACACTTCCAGCTTGGCTCAAATCAGAAAGCTAAAATGGCCTTGCAAATATTCTATCACTTATAAGACAAATTCTCTGGGGCTCCCAGGTGAGGTAACCTTTACTATACTGGGAATAGCATGATTCGATTTTTTTTTTTTTATCAGCTCAGGTTTTGCAATCAGATGGCTCTAGACTCTAATCCTAGGGCTTATTTTTACTGGCTTCATGACCTGGGGTAAGTTTCTTAATATCTCTGATCCTAATTTCCACATCAATAAAAGAAAAACAATAGTATCAACCATATAATTTAGCTAGAGAATAAATATGAGAAGGTATATAAAAAACTTAGTGACCCTGGCATAAAGAAAACAATTATTAATTGCAGCTGTTACTATTTATCATCATCTCTATTATTATTATTAATCAACGATGTACAATTTTGAAATCCAAAGAGCTCTGAATTACTAAGATTTTTCATAACTCATTTGGCAGCAAAATCTGACCTGAGCTGAAGTTCTTTGTAGACATCATTTATCCCACTTAAGACAAACATTTGCTGCAGAAATCTGAATGTTTTTGCTTACAAGGTGAGGTTTTGAACTCTGCTGGGGCTGTTACATAATATATAGGAACTATATTTTATTAGTCTTTTTTTGTTTTTATTTTTGTTTAGTTTTTTGAGACAAGGTCTCACTTTGTAGCTCAGGCTGGCTCTGAGTTCACTATGTAGCCCAGGAGAGCCTCGAACTCATAGCAATCCTCCTGCCTCTGCCTCCTGGGTGCTGGGATTACAGGAGCGAGCCACCACACCTGCACTGTGGTATGTGGTGCTGAGGATCAAACTTAGGACCTTGCACTTGCCAGGCAAATGCCAGAACCACTGAGCTAAATCCCTGGGACCAAGAAAGTATTACTTTCTTAAAATCTGAAAAATTCTGAGTTCTGATATTATCTGGCCTCTAGGAGTTCTGATGAGCGATTGTGCTCAGCCTTCCTCTTCAGACCAGACATCAGGCTGTGCACCTAACCACCACTCTTCTTCTTTTCCATCTAGGCGAATAAGATTCTCCTATTGGCTCTGAAACCATTAGCTACCTCCTGAAAAACCCCACGCACCTCCCGACAAACCCCACGTACCTCCCAAGCAGCAAAATCATTCCATTTTGCCACACAGAGATCAAATCCATTACTGAACTTAGAAGGTTGACTACTACAAATGAGGACAGAAAGGTCAGTAAAGCAGCCTAGGGTCATATTCTTTCTGACAATATTCCTCTTCCATAAAAGTAAGACTTTCATTTACGAGCACCTACTGTGTGCACACAGCCCAAATGTCACAGCAATCATGAAGAAGATATTATTACCCCACTTGACAGATTTGTAAATGCTGAGAAACTCATATAAATTCCAATCTGATCTCAAAACAATTGCTTCTTCTACAGCATTTCTTGCTCACTCTCATAAAACCATATGAGAACAAAAACAGAAAATGAATTTTGAATTTATTTTAGTCCCTTCGATTGCATGATATTATTTCTTTTAAGACCCAAGCGCTACCTAGGAAGCAGTTTGCAAATCTCGGAAACAGCAGAAGGGCTGGATGCCAGGTATTCTCCAACTGCTCCTGTTCTCAGAAATTGACATCGATTCGTAGTACACAGCACCTTCTTCCTTTAATCTTTCCTCAATTTCTTGTAACTGGACTTGGGAGAGGAGTTTTAGGACCGCGACTTGTAATGGGAGTCATGTTTTGGGAGGTATGTTTTGTACTTGTGTGTCTGGCATGGTCTGATAAGATCATCTAAGCATGAAGCAAGGAAAGAGGCCTTGGTCACCTTGGTCTTGAACTCACCGGTGAGTGTTCAGAGTTATTCTGCTCTGGCACACAGCAGGCTAAGTCAGGCACGAGACTCTATCCATGACAACCTGCCTTCCCTGGAGCCAAAAGTAAAAAATCAAAGGCACTGAAAAAAGATTAAAAAGCAAGTGTCTAAAATCAGAGAAAGCAACTCACCCTCCCCTGCTACACCCGATGAGACAAAGACCAGGAAGTAAAGGTGCCATGCAGCCTGCAGATAATCGACACTATGCACAAGTGGTCATAGTCCTCTTTTCCTCCATAATAGGATGCCCAGGAAGCCTCACAATGAATGCCTCAGTCAACAAGATAGCAAGAATTCGGCCTGGCTGGCAATGCATTGTTTATTGGCTACCTAGGGCTTTGGATTATGAAAAGATGTCTGAAAGGGACTTTGTTATCTCATTGTACTTCTGCAAGTCGTCACTCCATTCTGTTAGCAGCACTGCTCCTCTTAGAATTCAAGACTTTTGATTTGAGAATGTGATTGTTCCTTACACTGACAATAGTAGGCCTGAAACCCAAGGGTAGCCACTGAGTCTGTGGGAGCCTGTAAAATGGAGGTATAGCTGGGGCTTCTGACAGGCCCTGGTGAATTCCAGGCAGCCTGCCATGTGACATGGCTGTCGGTGATCCATAAGGTCGCCAAGGTATGAATCAACGTTGGTGGCATCCATGGTTGCATCCATAAAAAAGATGGCTCAGGTAGCATGTCATAGGCCAGTGAGAAAGTGACTTGTCTTGGACATTTTCCCTTTTCCTTTCCTTTTTTTTAATCCCAGTAGTAGGGAAAGCAATCATTCAAGAAACGTAGATTGTGGAACACCGGACCCTATGCAAGTGGGACACTCCTGCAGCTCTGAAATGTAGCCAGGAAATGGCTTAAATTCTGACCACTATGACCCAAATTATAAAGGAATCCTCCTCTCTTTCCTGGCCATGTATGTAGCGAAGGCTGTTCCTCTGTTTTACTCTCGCAGTTGCCACTTACACGCACTCTAGACTGGAGCTGGAAAACACTTGAGGGATTACCCTGGTAGCTACATTTTATTTATATGTATATTTTATGTGTGGGGAAAGTGAGAACCAGAGAAAGGAAGTGAATTCCTTAGATCACAGATACACCGTGAGAAAGCAGAACGGAAGTCATCTCCTTGATTTCTGGTTTAGTTACCACCCATCACTCACAAGTGAAGATTTTCTAATCCTGAGAAAGAAACTTGTACTTAAGAGGATGTTGTGACTTGGAGTGAAAAGCTATTCTAGAGTACTACAGACAACAGCTGATGGCTGCTGTCTTGAGTGTACAGAGAGCTCTATGCTACAAAATCAAGTGCTCTGGGGTAAATGAATGTGATGATAACAGACACATCTACATAATATATTTTTCATGAGCAAATGAGAGGAAATGAAATACATATTTTGGAAGATGGTCTTAATATCACATTTATTTATTCTTGAGCAATCTGATTCTCTTAGCCTTTTAGTTTGTCTGTGACTGAAGTTGATTCTTTCATGCCTGAAGTTCTCCATTTCATAAATGCAGTCCAGGGTTTGTCATCACCCTTGTCCCTCTAACACAGAGACACAGACACAGGAAAACATATAGAGAGACAGATAGACACACACATACACACACACACACACACACACACACACACACACACACACACACGCAAACAGACGGGTCTGTATATTTAACACACTGGTGAATCAATAAAGAATTCACTCACTTTGTACTGTCATTTGAGTGCTACCTGGTCGCTATTTTGCTTTGGTATCTTTCCCAAAGAACATCCTCTCCTCCCCTGCCATGACTTTAGTCACAATGTCAAGTCACTCAATATTAGAGTCCTGTGAACAGCACAGCTCACTGCCCAGGGCCAGAGAGCAACTCCTGAGCTGTCCCACACGCCCCTCAGCGTGCTGGGAGGGGGGTCATTCTCCATTCCTCAGCTGAGATCCTTGGCAGTGGTATCAGCAGCTCTCTCCTAGGACATCCCTTTTCACGTCTGGCCCTGAGAAAAACAAAGTTAGACTGACAACACCACTAACAAAGATTAATTCTTGTGTCTGACGAGAGTTAATTTCTCTGATTAGAAAACTCTTAGAGATGTGCAGTGACTAAATCTTGACTGGAAATATTCAAATGGCATAATGACCAGGACAGCCCCCGTCACACACCAGCGGTTTACAGAGAACTTCTGTGAGGCCAGGAACAGTGTATTCACATAAATGCACATAGCGCGTACACGAGGGCGAACAACTCTGGCTGCCAGGGATGTGTATGTCTATCTATATTCTATTTTGTTCCATTTATTTATTTAATACCCTTTACAGAACTTCTCAGAAGCCTGTCCCAAAGCACATACATTCAGAAAGAAGCATCAAAGGTTTGGGGGATGGTATCCATGTGGAGAAATATTAACCAAGCTGATGGAAACTACTCGACAACAGGGCTGCTACCCTGGTCCATCCACTAATTCCCTGGGAAGTTGCTTTGGATCATAGGGAAGAAGAAGTGGATGGAAAATCCACTAGATGGACACTCTGCCTCAGGATTACTACCTGCACACTGGTAAGGCCAGTGAAAAAGACCATCCATCTAGGAAACACTGACATCCAGCATAACAGCCTCCTGTGGGCTCTCTGGTCAGAGACAAGACAAGTAGTGACTGGGTGAAAGGCACGGCACTCTAGTTCCCTCTCTGTGAATCTGACCAAGGGGCATCACTTCCGAGAGGCTCATTTGCCTCTTCCAGGGAGTGAAGCTCATGCCTATCAACACTGATTTTCAGCATATACAGCTTAGAAAATAGCCTGGCAGTCAGGGGTCCTCCTTCCTCATGTCACTCCCTCTATCCAGGGCCTAACAAGGGAAAGGTCCTGAAGCTGATTTCTGAGGACCTGAGGGAGGCTTGGAGGCTCCTACTTGCAGAAGAGTTCAGCAAGTCTGGGACAGAGGGAGTAGCTACATTTTCTTCTCCTTTTCACTATCGTCTCCTTTCCCGACTCTGTCTTTACCATACCTATCATCCATCCATCTCCTAAACATATATTACACACTTTCCAAGGGCTGGTGACCCCTCCATATCATCGATCAGCTCCATAAATACTTGCTCAGTCTATTTTGTGCCAGGCACCCACATCAGTCCCTGCAGTCAGAGAGACATGTCCTTTTCCTAATGTGCTCATATCTGTCATTGAAACACAGCCACCTCGGTCCTAGGCAGTCCACTCTTGGGGCTGGGCCTGAGTGCCCAGCGCTCCCTGCTCCTGAACTGGGCTAGTACAGATGTAAAGCTGCAGTCAGCACACTGCTAATGGGGCTTTAAAACTCTCTGCTTTATTAGGGCAGCCAGGAAAGCCGATTTCAGCTGCAAATGCCTTCATTGCCTCCCCAGCAGAAATGGCTAATACCTGCTTTCTGGGACATGCTCATCAAAGGGAGACTCTCAAAGCCCCATTAGCAGTGTGCTGACGCTGGCTGTACATCCTGGAAGGGCAGAGTCCAGCCGAGTGAAAGGAATCCAGCCTATTTGTCAACAAGAGAATGAGTCAGAGATCCCTTTCCTCCCAGCCCACGGCCGCAGTGCCCTCCTCCTTCTTCCATGGCCCACTGTGGCCTGAGAAATCACAATTTCTCAGCAGGGGGCTCGCAATCCTGCAATGCACAATCCCCCACCCTCCCGAGTGCACCCTCTCTTTTGCACTCCACCTGCAACCCTGCAAAGCCTAAACACCCTGCACAGAGACATATGCCAAAGATTTCCCTTCTCTGCCACCACCAGCACCTGGCTCTTGGTCACAGACTTCTTCCTTGGTTATCTAGATGCCTACAGTCTTGAAGTTGGAAGTTACCTTGAAAGTCAACCACACCAAATTGGTAAGCAATAGAAGGTCTGCTCCTACAGCACCATCAGTATGGACAGGAGGTTTCCAGGAAGTGAAGATGAGCCAGAGAGCCATTATGGGCAGACATAGCTGAGGGACCAGCCCAGCACACAGCTATGAGACTCAGCTACTTACTGGACATCAGGCTAAATGGAAGCTCTGCCATTTGTGGGTGGTAATGCAATGAACATCAAGAGTTGTACCAACCAACTACCCCTATCCTAAGCTTTGCAAAACCTCATCTCGATCTCTACAATGACTTCGTCTTACCATTAAAGGTTGCTCTGTACCAAGGGACAGTGGCCTCGCCTCTCCCAAGAAGAAAGGACAGGACAGGAAATGAGATTCTTCAACTTTGTTTACTTTCTCATTATTCAATAGACAAACAAGGTAAAGTGGACCACTAAAGAACAGGAGTCATTAGAGAGTCTAGCAACAAAAATATTTCAGCAATACAGGAAAAAGTCCTGCTATGCTGCAGGCATGTGCTAGCCTCTGGGTATACAAGGCTGAATAATAAACTTAGGCTTCTACATTGAAGGCTTATGGCTTAGTGGGTGAAGGAGACTAAACATGTATTGTATGTAGCCTCAAACATGCTTTCTTAGCCAATCAAATGGATGGTAATGGGGTTTTTTGTTCTTATTTGATGTTGATAACAGCATTTGCCACCCACTGTTGGTTACTATCCCTTCCTGAGACTCTCTGTTTATTTGACTTTTTATTTCATTTCTTCCAGGTCATCCTTACTTCTCAGCCTCCTTCAGTACATCCTCTTCCTCTGTTTATTTCTTTTTCTTTTTTTTTTTTTTTTTTAGGTTTTTTGAGACAGAGTCACGCTTTGTAGTTCAGGCTGGCCCTGAGCTCAGCCTCAAACTCACATCACAGCAATCCTTCTGCCTCCGCCTCCTGAGTGCTGGGATTATAGGCGTGAACCACCACGCCGGACACTGTGGTATGTGGTGCTGATTGCTGCTGGGAGTGAGTCTCCACGCCCCGTATTGTATGTGGTTACCGGGGATTGAACTCAGGTCCTTGCACTTGCAAGACAGGCGCCAGAACCACTGAGCTAAGTCCCCGGCCCCCTCTGTTTATTTCTTAAGTGTTGATATTCTCTAAAGCATCATTTTTTTCCCTCATTGCCCCTCAATCTATAGCCTACATGCTCCCTGGAAAATATCTTTTGTGCCTAGGCTTGCACTTCACATAAATGCTGACAGTTCCCGAATCCATATCTTCAACTTAGACTTTTCTTGAATGACACCTGAAGAACATGCATTTGTTGAACAATCATTTAGTCTAAGTACTTTACAAATCTTAACTCATTTAATCCTCCTAATAACATAACAGCTGTTATGAGGTAGCTGCTATTGTTACCCCTTTTCTTAAAAATAAGAAAATCCCTTCTACCACATCTGGGAAAAACATTCACAAACATTCTGTAGAGGAATTTTATTGCAGAAGGCATTAGTAGAGCAGTTACTGAAGTTATGCAACTTGCCGGAGACCACACAGGTAGTAGACACAGGGTTAAGCCCCAAACACATGTAACCTGTTTCTGGAGGTTATCATACCATGAAGTCTCTCCATCTCTGTGTAATACAGACACATGACACATATTATGGCAAACATGAACTCTCTCATCTTGTTTCTTCCATTTATATAACTCAACATTCCACCTTTTTAGTGACATTGTCTACTAGGTTCCAAAGAAACAAACTTGTTGCTTGATACATCAAAAATATTCAGTGAAGTCTTCTGAATTGTTTATGGTGATTTTGTATTTGTTTGATGAGTTGTTTTTTGTTTTTGGCAGTGGTAGGGATGGAACCAAGTGCCTTCATACTAGGCTACGTCCCCAGTCTTCTTTCTTTTTCTTTTCTTCATTTTTTTTTTTTTTTTGAGACAGAGTCTCGCTTTTGTAGTTCAGGCTGGCCCAGAGCTCACTACATAGCCCAGGCAAGCCTTGAACTCACAGCAATCCCTTTGTCTCTGCCTCCCCAGTGCTGGGATCTCAGGTATGAGTCTACATGCCCGACACTGTTGTGGTATATGGTTACCAGGGATTGAACTTAGGACCTTGTGCTTCAAGGCAGACACCAGAACCACTGAGCTAAATTCCCGACCCCAAGTCCTTTCTTCATGTTTTAAATTTTGAGGAAAGGTGTTGCTAAGTCACTAAGTTATCCAGCTGGGCTCAAACCTGCTATCCTTCAGTCTCAGTCTCCTACAGTGCTGGAATTACAGGCATCTTCTGCCACACTCAACCTTCTGAATTGAATTGAATTGAATTGAACTATTCTAAGCTGAATTGAATTGAAGTGTGAAAGCACCCAAGATGGAATCTCCCATTGGACCTGAGAAAAATTTTCAAGAAGAGGTGACATTAAAACTGAGTAACTTATCGACATCACATTCTAGTACTGTAAGGCACTGACTAGTGGATTAATGGTTCCATACTCATTGTATGGATGGTGAATCTGAAGTAGAAAAGAGAAATGTGTCCCATTAATAAGTCTAGAGGATAATGGAAGAAGAGCTCTATCTCCTTGCTACTCAAATGAGGGGAACCAGTGGTATTGGCTTCACTTGGAAACTTGTTCTCCAGCTCTTCCACAGACCTGAATCAAATTCTACCTGTTAAGACCGTCAGATGATGTTTCTGCACATTAAAGTTTCAGAAGTTTTGGTGTAGGACTGTGTCCATATGGCAAGAGGACTATGTTATTTAGCCAGACCTCAGAATTCCCTCTTACATTCCTCTAATCTCTTTTCTGGTTTGCATCTTCCCCTGACAATGGCACAGGTATTAAAAGCAACACTTACGTTTGTGTGTACACATGTATACATGTGCAGAGAAGGTCTCATCCACATAAGCTCAGAGAAAACATAACTAGGTAAATATTTAGCAGCTAGTTTGAATGGAAAAGAATACAAAAAGAGAATGACTTGGTTCAGGGGTCTTAATCTCACCCAAAGAATTATGTTAATGGGGACACTGGGACTAATATATGATGATCATAGACATCAGAAGGTAGTAGAAAAGACAATGTTAAAACAAACTTGTTTGATTAATGTGGTCCAGGTAGGTGCTGGTTAAAGTCCTGGAATCTGAATTATTAAAATGGTCTAGACCTCAAAGTATTAATGGAACCTGGATGGAGATTTGAGGCTGTAGCACTTTGGTTGGAGGTCAAGTTCAAACCTAAACTGAGATCTCAAAGCCTGAGTTAACAATGAAGTAGATGTTTCTGGGATTAGAAAGTGATAGACTTCACAGAGCCAACAATAGAAGGGAGCAAACAAGATCCTCAACCTATCAACCAAGGGGAAGTATAATAGCACAGACTACACCTAAGTAGGAAAGAGATAGCCAACTACAATAAAACAAACTTAGGCCATGATTGCTGTTTTGAGGGCGATTGCATGGTTGGACACAGAATGGGACCACAGAGGAAAGATCTGCTAATGGAAGGGGGATGTCTTCCAGGCAGCTTTTCACCCCAGAGTTACTCTTTTCCCATACAAACCCACGGAAAATGATAAAACTCTTTCTACAACAGCTGGGAAAGACATTCACAGACATTTTTGTAGAGGAATTTTATTGCAGAAGGCATTCGTAGAACAGGTTTACATTGGAAGAGAATTGTATCTCCTGAAATTCCTGCATTTGCATGAATATGTCTGGTAGCGATGAGAACAGAAATAGCTTAAGTAGAAGAAACACAAGGAGACATCTGTATACTGGAGAGTGAGTAGTTATAGGCAGACTACAGCTTGGCACTTACTCTATCAGCTCTGCTGTGGAAAGTGCTGGGCCCTAATGACACTGCAGAATACTCATGAGCAGTGCTGACCCAGCAGAATGAGCAGAGAGGGTTCAGACAGCAGCAGAACCAGCTGTCCAGGGGTATCTTGCACAGGTCCCAACCTGAGTTCTACTAATATACTGGGTTAATTCTACATTAACAATTTAGAGTCACAAAACTAGGCTACTCTTGAAATGACCCTCTGTGTAGCTCTTGTGATCCCTGTTGACTTGTAGCAAAGAACCCCTTCAAGTAGTACTAACTGGAAGGTGGTGTTGATCTCACCAAGAGAAGTCCAAGGAGGTGATGTCCCGGAGAAGGTGACTATATGGTGTGTCCCTTTTCTTCTCTCCTCCTTACAGCTTTGACCTCCTTTCTTTTCTTTTTCTTAGCATTCTTCTGACTCTTTTGGTTGTAAAATGAGGCTAAAGTTTACATTTTATTATTTATGGAAGGTAATTTTATGTTTCCTGGTCTTTGGTTTAGAAATTGTACAAGTAAAATAGTTTTGTTGTTTTATGCATTTAAGTAGACAAAATTAACTTGATTTTTGTATTTTACGTTCTTGCCCCCACAGCCTTCGCCCTAAAAGATGGCACTTCTAGTGCCAAAATGGCATCTACCCAGGCCTGTTACTAACACAGCATTTGTAAAGGCTGTTTACAGAGAAACAGTGTTGTAGATGCCTCCTGAGCTTGCCTGGTAATCCCAGCCCTTCAGAGAGTAACATGAAACCTCTTATCTGACACAACGGGCTGAGGATAGAGCCAGGATGTAAAGACAGACAAGCCTGTCTGTGTCCACTGATTCTGGGGATATCTCTGTGTGAAGGTCACCGAATTCCTACCTGCTCACCTCTTAAATCATCTCCTTCTGTCTGCAGGTGGTGACAGAGACTCCAAAAAAACTAAAATAGTCATCTTTCAAGGTTAACAAGGAGCTACTCAGAAGCCTCAGCATGACTGTCAATAGCCAATCAAAGGGAGCTGTCAGCGGCTCCCCTGAGGAAGGGTTTCAGTTAATGAAGAGAGCAGGGCTGGGGTGGCTGCATATGGAGTAGAACCAGCTGTTTGGTTTCCTGTGTTGGAGCTCAAAGCTGAAGGTGAAGGAGGTGGGGTGCTGCAATCCCTCCAAGCAGAACAGACCAGAATGGGCCCAGTGGGATGTCTGCAACCAGGGAAAACTTGCTACAATCTGGGGCTCATTCAGTGAAATCCATTGTCCTCTCCCCATGAGAGGGATACTCAATTAAATTTCTCCGGAGGTCCTTTTGCTCCCCTAGTGATTTTTTTTCTTTTCTCAGATGCTGCAAGGTTAACCCAGATGAACATTATAATTCTCATTTAAGATCGCATTTATGCAATGTCCTCTACTGAACACAGGCCTCAGTTTCCTTGTTTATAAAATAGGGGAATGGACAAATATAAAATGGTTGGCCCCCTAAACACTTTTGTTGAAAGATGTTGAAACTAATTAAAATTAAAAGTATTTTCCTTCAGATTCCCCGTCATCTTGTGCAATGTCAAAAGGGAAGAAGCTACTTTTGGTTACAATCATTCATGGACAGCAGAGGAAGCAGAACTCACAACTCCTTTTACTCTCACCTTGTTAGCCAAGAAGACTGATTTGTCTGGGAAGGTGGAGTGAACTCAGGTAGGAATAGCCAGAAGCTCACGATGGATGCTCAGGTAGTGTTCATGCTCCCGAGCCAGCTGGAGTCTTTAGTCCTCCACAATTACTTCAAGACAGGTGGGTCTTGGAACCACAATCTCTAATCTTGCAGAAATGCTGTAAAAAAGAGGTGCCCAAGCAACTGGAGATAATCACCTTTGTCTCAATTTTTAAAGAGAAGTAAAAACCACCTTCTAAAAACTGGAAGCTGGTGAGCTTCATCTTAACTCCCACAGAACTCTTAACTCTGTTGTTAAAGAGACAATTAGAAGGAAAATGTTTAGTAAGGAAAATAGGAATGATCAGAAGCAGGCCTGAATTCATTGCTATAAGAATCCTAGAGATAGTTCTGATAGCACGTCAAGCTGGAAGAGAAAAGCAGGATATTTGTAAAGTATCTTTCAATAAAGATGTTTGTTTACCTCTACCAGAACAGAAGTTTCATGAGGGCAAAATTTTGGGGGGAGGGAAAGAATCTTTTGTTTACTATTGCACTTAGAATAATGCCCAACACATAGAAGATATGCAATACATTTCTCTAAAGAAATCAATACATGTGTATAATAAAGGACTGGAAAGAGTCAATAAATTGAAGTGAGCTCTGTGGGTGATGACGGGCTGAGTTCATTTTTTTCTTCGGTACTGAGAATGGCTCTGTCTTTTTTTTTTATTAATTGAGTTTATTGGTTCATTTTAAGTATATATTTTGATCACATTCATCCCTGAGAATTTGTACCTTGATTCTTATTTCTTCCCATTCCCTTGCCTTCCCTTCTGCCCCTCCACCCCCCACATGCGTAAGTTTGTTTCTATTTTTTCTTTAAATTTTTTTCTTTCCCTTCTTTGCTTTTCCCTGCTCCATCCCATTTCATTTTTTCCTTTAATCTAGAGATTTATTTCCTATTTTTATTTCCCATTTTCTGTAATGAATATAGGTTTCTGTTATCATCACAAAAATAAAATAATCTCTTCTTTAAAGACTTGCTCTCAACAACTAGGTTTATTTTCTTTTCTCTGGAACTATTACCAGACTGGAAGGCTAAGAGAAGGTGGATTTCCATGAAGTGCTTCCCCAAACCTCTCATGTTATCTTCTGACTCAGATGAAGGGTTGTAGCCCCAACAACGGCTCAGCTCTGTGGATTTGCTGAAGGACTAAATCCAAATACTACCGATTGAAAGATCGATGCCAATTTCAAAGGAAGTCTCTAGTGTTGTAATGCTGGACTCTTTCTCATGTGGCATGTTCTTTGGAGGGTGAACGAAGGCAAAGAAGGGCTACTTACTCACAGTGCAGTTGAGCAAGGAAAACATGTAGCTAGGAGATGTGACTAATATGCTGGTGGACAGATTCAAGTAAAAAAGATCACAACAGTCTTTAACTATGGTCCAAAACTCAGTAACGGTAAACTTGGTGGGTCTTATTTTCAGTCTCCAAAAATATCAACTGACCAAGTTCCAAAAGGAAAAAAACACTTGCATGTGGATAGTTGTATGAAAAAAGATCCAAACAGCAGAGCTGACCTAAAACTCCTAAAGCAGTGGCAAAGGAATATGGCTGTTTAAATAGCTAAGGCAACTATGGGTCACATTAATAGTCTCCACTGCTAGAAATAAGGTTGATTCCAGATTCAGCATCCTCTAATCCACAACAGCATTTCCAAAAGCATCTTCTGGTATGTATCACACCAATCAAGAGTCTGGGGACCCAATATATTCGGGCACTGCATTCTACTCTGTAGCATGCATTAGCATACTTAAGATTCTGAGAAGTCTTTTG
The DNA here is from genome assembly GCA_004026965.1 of Petromus typicus. Lineage (NCBI taxonomy): Eukaryota > Metazoa > Chordata > Mammalia > Rodentia > Petromuridae > Petromus > Petromus typicus. The sequence goes on from PVIR01005451.1 coordinate 49,877, forward strand.
ATAAAGCAACCTATTTTAACTCAAGTCGTCTTAGATCATTTGACCACGAAATGAATTTTGAGCCTTCGTTATCTAGGGAAGCTTCACCTAGAAAAAGAAGCACTGGTCAAAACAAAGGTCTAACCAGGAGGTGGATGGACGGGACTATGCTTGAGTAGACTCTGGAAATGAGACAAGACCACATGAGAACAGTAGGGCATCATAAGTGATTAGCAAAGTTCCAAGGCCAAGCTTAGTCTCAGGATCCTGGGCACCCACTTTGGTAACAGAACTTTGAAATCATCTGTCCAGTGATCACCAAACCCAAGTGTACATCTTAACCCACTTAAGAAGCTTCAATATCCGGGCTTCCTTCTGGATCAAATAGATCAGAATCTCTGGTGTGCCCTGGTCCTGCCAGGAGGGGCACTCGAGTGAAGCAAGCCAGGCTCCTAGGAAGGAAAATGTCAGGAAACTGTCATTGACAGTGTCCTACAAGTGCCAGGTTGCTTATTGCCTAAGTCCAAAATGGTTCCCAAAGGTTTCTGTTTTCAGGAGTGGGGCTTCCACAAGACCAGAGGTAGATAGTGGAGGCCCTGCATTCCTCAGTGGAGCGATTCAGAGAGGAGTTCAGAACTAAGTGTGGCGGTGGAAGTGTGGGAAAAGGCTGGTCCCTGGAGGGGTGATCCAGCAGGATACAACTCTATTCCTGGCTCTTTCCCTCTGCCTCTGCTTTCTGGCTGCCTTAATGTGAGCAGCTCCACCCCACCAGGCCTCTCTGTTGTGCTATTCTGCTTTGGAAGCAGCTGACTATGGACTGTAACTGTGACTGCTTCTTTAAGTTGTAGGTGTCAGATACTGAGTCTCAGTTAATAAGATAGTGACTAGGACAGCATCTGAGAGCTGAGAGGCTCTCTGCCTTAGAGTGTGTGTGCTAGAGTCTTTTCACTCTCCATCCTTGTGCTGGCCCCTATGTGGGTAGTGTAGAGAGCCTCTCCCTACCCTGCCAACTTCAGATGATTCTATGATAAGACTAGTTTTTGTGTCCACCAGTACATTCAAATTCATTCACTTTTCAGGCTAGGAAATGGGGAACCTGAGGTCATGTAGGCAGTGAATGTCCACAGCAATACAAAAAAAACAGGTTGGTGAAGTCTGGCAGCAGGCATGAGGCCAAAGAAAACGCAAGCAAAAATACTTGGCACTGAATTCTGGGGACTCATCCATAAGGACAGAGGTTTGGCTCAAGACTCTCTGAGGGAGGCCTTGCGAGGTTAGACAGGGCCTCAGTCCAACGTACTGGATTCAAAGCTAGAGACTGCAGTAGAAATCTCATCACTGAGAATACATACATTCCCAGCCATAGGTCCTGGAGCATCAGAAGACTTGGTCAAAGGTGAGGGGGCAAAAGAGAGGCTGCCTGCTCTCCAGGGGCCCTCCATGTTCTGTTTGAGTCCCAGAGCCTGAATAGAGCTGAGCTGGTGGGGTAGGGCTCCATGACACACTAGGAGTTGCATACTGTGCTAAGGTACAGGGAGGCTCAATGGGCATCTTCCAATATTCAAATGGAAATCATATGGGAAAGAATTAAATTTATTCAGAGAAGCTTAGAAAGGCAGAACTCAAGTCAATGAGAGAAACTGCAATTTTGCTTTAATGTTAGGCTATTTCCACCACTGGTGATTTCTAAGTAACAGAGTAAGACAGTACTTGGAACTTCCCAAGAAGAGTAAGGGTTGTTGAAGAGGGCATGATGGATATGCCCCATCCCAAAGATCTCAATCTTTTCTTTTCTCCTCCCTCTATCTGAGGAGCCTCACTCCAATTCTCCCAAGTTCTCCATCCACATGTGTGAAGTGGTAAGAAAGGCGACAGGGATATTTGCATAGAATTAGATTACAAAAGACCCACATTTAAGTAAACTGTGCAGTCTATTTACAGATCATTTTCAGGCTAAAATTACATCATTGCTCCTCTTCTAGTCATCATTCTTTGATCTCCTTCTCCTGTTTCTCCTTCTGTACCTATTTACATTGACCCAGATTAAATCTAATCAAATCAGCTAGTGTCTGTGGAGTATGTATTGTGAGCCAGGCACAGCATTAGATGCAGATCTGCATCTCTGATACCTGTGGCACAGAGAAAGCTGAGCCAACTGAACCGAGGCCCAAGAAGATGGGGAATGTCAGACTTTGTGGAACCAAAACACTCATTCCCCATGCACTTAGGCTCAGTGTGGAGAATAAAGACCTGGAATTCCTCAGGTATACAGCCCACTACCCCCAGACTCAATGTCAAGACGAGTAAATTCTAAAAATTGCAGAATTTGTTCACATAACTTCTATGACATGGTCCAAAATGGAAGGTTCTCAGCCAAGGAGATCTGGCTGAGCCTGGGGAAAAGATGTAGACAAGCTCCCACCTGCCCATGCTGTTCACAGAGTCTAAAACACTTCGTACATGCCTGTATTTCCATCTCAGTCCCAAAGTCCATTCACTTGCTACCAGAAGATAGCTTGCAGTTCCTCCCTTCAAAATGCACTCACAAGTTTGTTAGCAGGTCAGTCTCCTTTGCATAGCAACTTCAAGTTTCCCTGAGTAACACTGAGCCCAACTGTATCTAACAACTGTTTATGTCATCATCTCCTCTCTAGACTATAAGCTTCTTGAGAGCAGGGACTCTTTAAATTTTTTAAAATTATTATTAGTACACATCGGCAGTACATGATGATCACATTTACTGTGGGGAATTGGCACATGTTCATAACATGTCTTCATGTTTTTTACTTCCTTTTCCCCTCCTTCCACATTTCTCCATTTCTTGGTCTCCTCCTCATTTTTAAATATCTACAGTTTCAGGGACTTTGAATGATTAAGTGAATGAACACCATATATCAGAGGGAGAAAAAGAAAGAAAAATGATAGAAGCAGGTAAACTGAGGCACCAAAGCTGGAAGCTTGATTGGAATGAACAGGAAACCAGAAAGGCAAAGCCTAGGGTCAGACCAGGGAAAGAAAGAATGAGGGAAATATGTCAGGATTATATAGAGGAAGCTTGCAAATGTTGGATTGAGCTGTAGTTCTTTGTGGTAAAGATTGGTGTCCCCTTCTGGCCGTGGTACTCCCTTCCTTTTAGAGAGGAGAGCTCCTACTGGATATTCTTGCTGCCAGCACAAGCAAGATAACCTTCTCATAGCAGAACTAACCATCCAGTATAAATTAGGCTGCACGTGGGTTTATTGGGACATCTGTCCAGAGACCACAGGGATTTGAGATCCCTACTTAGCAAGGCTGCCATGCCTCACTTACAGCTGCCCTGGCCTTCTGTTGGGTTTTTTTGTTTTGCTGTTGTTGTTTGGCTTTTTTTCCTCCAACTGTAGCTAACGGGGCTTTATTGGTCCCTTGTTGTACCCTAGCTACATGATGCCCTGTCTTCTTGATTATTTAACCTCTGGGGAATTTAAAAGGTGGAGAAAGATGGTATGTCCCAAGGGAAGGCAGAGTCCTATCTTAGAACACAACCAAGCATGAACTGATGAACAGTATCAGGAATGGAAAGACAACAGGGTTTCTGAGATCTGGAATTAGACTCATCTACTCAGATGGGGCCATCACCAAGGGGAAAACAGAATGATCAGTCCAGGGGAAGGAGCACAGAACTTGACAAAGTAATCACATAAAAAGAAGAGCAAGAAGTTAGCTGTGAGGGAGAGAGGAGGAAGGGAGTTATGAAAGACAGAAAGGAAGAAAGAAAGAAGAAAGAGAGAGAAGAAAGAAGCTATAGTATGTACATGTAACCACTTCCCAAGATGACTAAACTGCGTGAACTACAAGCATGTATTAATGCAATAAAATAAATTAAAAAGAAGCTAGCTATGGGGTTTCTGAGGGGAATATTAAAGGTCATTTGCAAAGTAGATGGGCAAGGAGACACCCACAAGAAATATGTCAAATACAGGCAAAATTCAGAAGGCACAGCAAGCAGGCAGCCCCCCGGGGGACGTCCCTGTACAAGTAGCACAGTAAAGCAGCAAGACATAATCCCCCAGGGAACTGAAGGCCAAGGCAGGACACATGTCTGAGGAAGGACTGTCCTCAGAGTCTGAGGGCCTGAGTACCAGGAAAATAACCAAAGCAAGGACTTAGGGACAAAGGTGCATGTCAGACTGTCCACTTGTCAGAATGAGTCACAAGATTCAAGACAACAAGGAAGCAGCCAGAGTGACAAAACCAAATCAACACCGCTGGACCGCAACGGCTTCACTGCTTTCTGCCTGAAGTCAGAATTGATCCCGGAGGCTGGAGCAGAGCTGAGCCTGCAGATCTGGCAGGCAAGTAGATCTGGCTCAGACAGGAGAGGGTGCGAAGACGGGAGCCGGCACACCTGACAGATGGAGCACAAATGATGCCCGGTTCTGCTCCAGCTGTTTTGGATGGCCTGACTTCTTGCTCAGAGGTTCAGGAAGGGTGAAGAGCAGGCTGGCATGGGCCTTGGAGAGCAGCTGTTCCTTGCTGGGAGGTGGAGGGTAGAGGTGTGCAGATGTGGATTCACAGAGCACACTTGGTGTCCTAACAGAATGAGGACACCTAGCAACTGACAGGAGAATCCCCACTCAGTCTGGGCCTTGCATCTACAGGAAAAATGAGGCCTTGCCACAGAGACCCAGGACATACAGCCCTCTCTGTGAAATCATATTATACGCAGCTGTTCTGTTTTGCATTTTCCTGTGTATTTGGTTTAGCTTCATTCTCCCTCGTTAGAAAAGGACAAGGGCTTTTTCTGTCTTGTTCACCTCTATCTCCTCAGTGTCTGTAGCAGTTAGGTCCCAATGAGTATCTATTGAATGAATGAATTAGTTTATACATGAAGGAATCATTGCAGTGATTCTACAGCTCTGGAGTCCTGATGCACACTGCTTCTCAGAATTCATGAGAAAATCTTGCCCCAAGTGCAGCATAGACACTGAGCAGTCCAACAGGCCTAGGATCCATCTCTGTGATTATTAAGCAAAAGGAGCCAGGGCCAGGTAGGATCAGGGTACTGCTTCCCCCGTGTCCTCAGGCTGCCTCTTCCTTCTCAGGTTTCAATCTGAATGGTCCGATGCATTTGTGGGAATGAGGAGCAGCTGCAGAGAGAAGCCCTCGCCAACTGGGAAGAACTGGTTTCCATGGGCTCCCCTGGCCAGTTGATGTGCGCTACTTGCCGGAGTAGAATCCAAGGTGACAGACCCCAGAACAATTCACCACTCTAGGTGGGAGGGATCTCAGAACAATTCACCACTCTAGGTGGGAGGGAGCCAACACTCACATGGAAATGTGTCAGGAAAAGCATAAATTTATACAAAAATTAATAACAAGTTGGAAAACCAGTGAGTGATAGAAATCTCTTCATTTCCCCTCTGGTGTACATCACCAGGGAGATGGGAAGAACAGTAGATAATAGTGATAGACGCTGTGCTTCACCCATCCACCAAGCACTCACTCTGGGCCCACGACTCCGCTGGGTGTTAGGCTATAATGATGTGCCAGGCAGGCCTGTGCTTGGAGAGGCAGACACTAAACAGGCAGAGACTAGGAATTCTGACAGTCTCTCGAAAATCCAGAGAAGGAAATCTGTCTGGAACTTACGGAATAGAGCAAGGGCGAAGCTGGGTCCCCAAAAGAGAGAAAACCTGAGGTGAGATGGAAGAAGAAGTTCCAAAGGGGGGATAACAGGGTTTCCTACAATTCAAAGCTAAAGGAAGAAGTGGTGCATTTAGGAAACTACAGAGTAGATGAAAGACAGAAGAAAAAGTGGTGAAAACCAAGAAGGACGAGTCAGAAGGAAGCTTATAAATTAGCTTTAGTAGTTTTGGCTGGACAGGTTGTCAGTGGTGGGGTTAGAAATAGGGTAAGGGAGGGCCGGGGAGTTAGCTCAGTGGTTCCGGCGCCTGTCTTGCAAGCGCAAGGACCCGGGTTCGATTCCCCGGTAACCACATAACAATACTGGGTGTGGAGACCCACACCCAGCAGCAACCAGTACCACATACCACAGTGCCGGGTGTGGTGGCTCACGCCTATAATCCCAGCACTCGGGAGGCAGAGGCAGGAGGATTGCGATGTGAGTTTGAGGCTAAGCTCGGGGCCAGCCTGAACCACAAAGCGAGACCCTGTCTCCAAAAACCTAAAAAAAAAAAAAAAGAAATAGGGTAAGGGAGTGAATTAAGAGGAGGGATGTGTTCTAGAAGAATACCCCTCTCCCTTAGAAAGCCCCCGATAATGTTACAAGATGCATCTGTTGATTCCACCAAGGTGTCCCTCAATCCTCCTGTGCAGAGGCACCGTTTCCCACCGTCTGTGATCCCTGGCGTAGTGCCTGGCACATAATAGATACTCAACACACAGATGCTACCACTTCCAAGAGCAATGCAGCAGGATTTAAATGGCAGAAAGGACATGTCCTCTGCTGGTTTCTCCTCACCCTGGAGGATATGGAGGAGGAGGAGCTCAAGTATATAGGCAATGTGAGGGAAGCAGTAAAGTCAAAATGCTGCACTTGCCTGTGGCAGAGATTGCTGCACACTCTGAGAGCACATGTCCTCTTCCTCCTGGTAGACGGGTAGATGGCACCTCCCAGCTCGCCTTTGAGTGAATACCATGTGAGTGAGCGCCAAGGACATGTGGACAGAGGAGAGGTGCCCCACTTAGAGCTTGGCCCCATTGAAACTCCACCCCCCCCCAGCCACATCTCCTTTGTCTTTTCCCAGTTAAATGACTAGGAGGCCAAAGCTCTCAAGAAGGGAAGACTAGAAGATAGGAAGAACTTTAGTCCCTGGATGGCCACATGGAGAGTCACGTGTCTTGCACTTGCACCAGTGACTTGTGAGTGATAACTTTTATAGTGGGCCCCTGAGGTTTGGGAGTTGTTTTGTTACAGTAGGCAACCTTTCTTGTCCTAACAAATACATCATATTGAGCCCCCCTTTCACTAAATCCATCCCAAAATGCCCAGTGAAGATGTGCAGTCTCAGTTTGGACAAGAAATGAAACAGCACGAGAGACACTGGTTCTTTCCACGTACTAAGTTCTCTACTGGGAGCCATGTGGATCCTGCCCATTGAGTCGAGCTCCAGACCTTTCCTGCAACACTTTAGATTACCTGCTCAAATGCTCCATTTACAGAATTAAAAATAAAATCTTGAACTAAAATAAGCAACTCAGTCATACAGTTCTGTGTTCTCACTGCACTTATATGTTTACATGTTCAGGTGGCTGTGAACACGGAGTAATGAAAAACATGTAAAGACAAAGAAATATAGGCATAAAGTAGAATCTATAGTTATTTAGGGTAGGGAAAGCTTTTCTGCACACTGCTAACATGAGGAGTTATTCTCTTGTAAGAAAAACAAAAACAAAAACAAAAACTTCAGGGAGTCTAAACTCCTCCCAGGGCCTTACAGCTCAGAGCACACGAAGCAATGAGACAGAGTGAAGCCACAGTCTATAAAAAGGTGTTGTTCTTGGGGCTACAGGTAATTTCACCGAAATTTTATAGAACGAATGCACCAGTGGTTTGGTATTGCATGGACCTGCATAGTAGTTATTATAAATGGCAATAGCTGGAGCTACTGCAATATAGTTAATGAAGAATCTGTATTTAGAGTAGGAAACTTTAAGAAATTACTGTCAGAGAGACTGAGAAATTTGTACAATTAGTATAAATGAGAGGAACTACTGAAAAGTAGGTGCTTAGTCTGTCACAGCAGGGGATATAGTGAAAGAGAACCAAGAAGATGAAACAAGAATTCAACCAGAAGCAGGAGTTGCTGGCCTAAAATTTTTTTAATTCCCTAGAGAAAAAAGAACTAGAATTACAATGGCATTAAATATGATATACAACATAAGGTGTACCCACAGGTAACTCCACCAGTTCCAACTCCAGATGACACCTGAGCAAATCAACCCCAGCCACAAATTGCAATCGTATATCTTATGTCCCAGAGTGGGGAGATCAAAGCCATAGCACACTTAAAAGTGTGAAAATCTAATAAACATTTACTCTGGGAGTGTCTGCACCTATTATTACTTCTTGGAGACTATCTCCACATTGTGCAAACCTCTTTTCCTCAAATAACTCTTGTAGAATTCCAGGTCTGTGCTTGATCAACAAGTATGATTTAACCAATGAAAGTAGGAGGTGATATCTATAGTCAGGCAAAATCAGCTCATCTTATTCAGCATCCCTTCCCCAACCAACCCTGTCTCTCGGGCTCCCTCTCCTTCTGACCCATCATCCTCTTTCTAGGAGAAATCCTTCATTCTTCCTGTCTAGAAACCAGAAAGAATGAACCTGGGCTAGCAGCACATTCAATATACCCGTAAATACTTGTGCTGACTGAGTGGGAGCATCATTCTGCCCTGAAGGACCTTGACCTTCTGCTGCAAATGACAACTACCCCTGATGGCCCTGCCCCCCACATTAAGGATTCAGGACCTGTTTTGAGAACATTTCTGCACCACAGACCCAGTATGATGACAGAAGCCCAGCAGTACTAAGAAAATTTGGCTACAGTTTTAAGAAACTGAAAGAGCTAAAGGTATAGGGGGAAACAGCTAGGAGAACTGGAGGGACAGAATGGAGAGAAGGGATTCTTTCCAGTAGAAGGAATAGCTCCTCTCATGCTCAGAATAACCTTTCTGGGCTGAAAAGAAATGAGAATGAGAGCGATTTCAATGTGATTCCTTCAAAGCATCCCTTCAATTAATTATCACGGAGATGTGAATTAACTGGGAGGCCTAACAGACTCCTAATCTTTGCTCTATTACCAGCTTGAAAAGCAGTTCTGAAGAGAAAATCCAACTGGGTCCAAAGTGATTGTGATGGGGAACCAGGGAGGTTGGTAGGGGCTGATGTCCGCCCTCAAATCATAAGCAAAATAATGCAAAACAAAAACATAGCATCTGTCTCTCATATGAGTAGAAGCAAAGATAAGGTCACTATTACCATCAATAAGAAAAAACGTACTCATCAACCTCTCAGTTTTCCTCTTGTCATATTTCTACCCTTCTAGTGCCTTCAAATGAGACCTGCTGAGTGAAATAAGCCAGACACATAAGGACACATATTATATGATTCCATTTATATGAAATATTTGGAATAGGCAAGTTAAGAGGGACAGAAAGTAGATTAGAGTTTAGCAGGAGCTGGGGTGTGCCAGAGGTGGAAGTTAGAGAATTTCTTGCTTAGCTGTCACAGGGTTTGTGTTTGGGGTGATGAATAGGCAGATAATGGTAGTTGTACAATATTGTGGATTAATTAATGCCACTGAAAAGTATGTACAAAAGTGGCCAAAGTGGCACATTTTATTTTTTCAGATTTTATATCAGTGGCAATGTATTATACCCAATACCATTGAATTATAACTCTAAATAGTGTGGTATGTAAATTACATATCAGTGAACTACTAAACATACACATATACTGAATCTGCTAATGATCCTCACCTACAGGCCATTTCAAGCTGAATCCAACTTCTTCTTTCTTTACTTATTGAGAATTTTATGTGTCACATACTCTGCTAGGCACTAATGCATAGAATAGACATCGCAGGAACAGTGAGCTGAAAGTCTCTCCTTCCCACCAGCCAAGGAGTTTAGCATGGAGCACATCTTCATGTCATGACTCAGATTTACTCTCCCGTGCTGACCACCAGCTCTGAGTCTTGGCTCGTCGACAGTACTTTATTCCATTGTAGAGGAACTTGAGTTCCATGATAGCTTGTTCTGAGAGGCTCTGCTTTGTCCCTTACTACTGAGTCTCTTTCTAATCACCAAAGTGACCCCAACTCCATCTCGCTGTCTGGGCCCTGATACCACACAGGTGTCTTCTGTCTGAACTTCGAAACAATTAGTGTATGCTTTGCCCTCCTCACAGATATCAACTTCATATCTACGCTAAAACCCCAGATCCCATTATTCAGCCTTTCTTGCAAATGGATTAGCTTTCTTGTCAAATGTTTCAAATAGGGGGTCTTGTGTCATTGCATCTGCTTTACTCCACTCTGAGTAATTAACCATGACCACAGAATCTCAGGATATGTCAGGTGTAGTCACTGCTAGTTCAGAAACAAAAGCATGGTCCTTTCTAGACTAGGCAATCACCTAAAAATAAAACCCAGAGGCATCTAGAGGGCTAGCTCTTAACTCTTTTTTTTTTTTAATTTAAATCTTCATTGGGGGGCCGGGAAGTTAGCTCAGTGGTTCCAGCGCCTGTCTTGCAAGCGCAAGGGCCCGGGTTCGATTCCCCGGTAACCACATAGCAATACTGGGTGTAGAGACCCACACCCAGCAGCAACCAGTACCACATACCACAGTGCCGGGCGTGGTGGCTCACACCTGTAATCCCAGCACTCGGGAGGCAGAGGCAGGAGGATTGTTCTGATATGAGTTTGAGGCTGAGCTCAGGGCCAGCCTGAACCACAAAGCGAGACCCTGTCTCAAAAAACCTAAAAAAAAAAAAAAAAAAAAAAGTCTTCATTGGGACATTATGAATACAGATTATCATTGCATTCAACATTGAGAATTTGTATCAGAATATGACATGACGATTCTCATTAATTCTTGCTGCATGTTAGAATCAGCTGGGCAGCTTTTAAAAAATTATTGATTTTCTAGACAATGCCCCCAAAGACTGACTTAAGTCATCTGGGGTGGGATCTAGGTATGGGAGTATTTTTAAAGTGCTGCAGGTGACTCTAAAGTATATCCAGGAGTAAAAGCTGAAAGATCAAAGGAGATGAGTCTGCTTTGGAAACCATAGTAGTGATGGTTGTACAAAACTGTGAATATAATGAATGTAATTGAAGTGTATACATAAAAATTATTAAAATGCTACATGTTACTAGTGTTTTACCACACTGAATAAGAATGTATTATACCTCAAACTACTGAATTAAACAAATTAAATGGCTAAATTGTCTGTGAATTCCAGATTATTTAGTAACATATTTATTCATTTACTGAGCACCTACTATGCACTAGCCTACAGGGTCAAAGGTGCAGTAAAATAATCAGTTGTTTCCTATTCTCAAGGAGTTTGCAGTGCTAGATATACAACAGGCTCACTATGTACTGTTACCAACTTGTCTAGTCCAGTGAGACTGAACGTGCATACACAAGTTCTATAAAGTGGGGTTATTATTTACAGAAAGGTAGCAAAGAATAAGAAAACCCTGGGGTTTATTACTAGCTAGGACCCCAAGGCTCAGGAAATCTCCCTCAGGCAGATGGTGTATCACCTTCATATCCTCCAGTGGAGCGGGCTGCCCTGAGTTTTGTACCCCAGGGCCCACACTGTATGTCTAGCTACAGCTCTACAGAAGCATCCTCTTTCTTAGGGAAGGGCATGGCAAAGGGAGGGAAAAGAGCCCAGGCCATCCTGCTCTGTCTCTTACTTTCTCAGGATACTGTGTGCAAGAACTACAAGCAAGAAAGCAGGCACAGTGGGCTAGGCTAAAGCCGCCTGAAGAGCTGTCTAGCAGTTGGTGAGGAATAAAAACTAACTATGTAGCTAGAGCAACAGTAAATATAGAAAGTTAATTTTTCTTACCGTGTTGTGCAAGAGTCCAAGACCCTTGGATTTAGGTTTTCGGCACATAGGAGTAGAGCCCGCAGCCTTCAAAATTAGGCATGACTCTCCTTGAGAGTCGGAAGCAGCACTTTCCCTGTCTCTTAATGAGCTTGACAACATTCATAAAACGAGGGTGGTGTTTGGAAGACACACCAGCTGTGTTTCCTTGGGGAAAAGAGATCTCTTTGGAACAGGGCTTTTAAAAGGGGAACAGGATAAACTGGTTCGCCCGTGGGAGGCAGAGAGGGATTGAGCCTTTCGATTTCCTTCTACAATTGACACTTTTCTTTTTCTTTCTCTTCAAGCTGTTCCCAAAGAAACAAATCTGGAGGAGGCAGGTTTCCCTGACTCACCCCAGTCTGAACTCCGCCGGGCTTTGATTAGGGATCCCAGAAGAATCAGACCCAGGCCCATGTGTGCACCAGACCCTGTGTGTCTACACCAAGGTCTGCATGATTCATACTTCTGGAAGCAAAATAAAAGCTAAAAGAGCAGGAGAGAAATGAAGTAGTCTACGCTGCTGTTCTCCTTTAGGAGCAAGCCTTGCTCTTAGGCAGCTTGCATTTTGGACGGGTACCTGGACTACCCAGTATTGCAGAAGAAGGTTGTTATTTGGCACTGTTCCATAGTTCTGAGAATTAAACCTCTGACCTGGAGCAAGTGGAGTAACTGCTCTGCCACTGAGCTGCACCCCTAACCTTGTTTAATTTTATTTTGAGGCAAAGTCTCCTTAAATTCTCAAGCTGGTCCTGACTTGTGATCCTCCTGCCTCATCCTCCCAAGTAGCTGTGATTACAGGCCTGTACCATGACATCTGACTGGACCCAAAAGTGTTAAACAAAACATAGCATATTTACAGGGAATTGAAAGGAACGCAAAATAGGGTACTATTTTAGATAGTATTTTCAAGGAAATTCTTTCTAGGCAAAATATATTTGAGAAGAAATCTGATAGAAATATAAGAATGGATTGCAAAACTAGGTGTAGTGATACATTCCTCTAATCCCAATACTCAGGAGGCTGAAGCAAGAGGATTGCTGCAAATTCAAGGCAAACAGAAGCCGGGTTGTGAGTTCAAGACTAGCCTACATTATATAGTGAGATCTCATCTCAAACTTGGATGTTGAATGTCCAATAAATATAAAATCTGTTATAAAAATTTAACTATTTCTTACACTTGTTCAAATTAAAGGAAAAAAATAGGGCAGACTTGGTGGCCCACACCTTAATCCTAGCACTTGGGAGGCTGAAGTAAGAGTTCAGAGTCAGTCTGTAGTACAAAGACCTTGTCTCCAAAAACCAAAAAGTAAATTAAAATAAAATTTAAAAACAAATTAAACACAAATTTAAAAAGAAGAAAGCCAGTCCTCTTCTAGCCAACTCCAATCCAATTCTTTTCCAACACAGTTGCCTAAGATTCTGGGTTCTGAGCTCCCTGTGTCTGGGATCCTGCTGACAGCCCATTTCACTCAGTGCCTTCTTCACTGAAAGTCTCCCTATGATCATGGTCTGTATTTCTGCTACTGGCCCAAGCTTCCTTGTAAAGTTGCTGTGCTCCAAGCTGAAGTCTTCAGGCCAGCTGTAACTCATATTCATAGACAAGTGGGAAATTCCATCCCAGGTGCTCGTTTCATCATATGCCATATGTTAACGGGGGAGGGGGATGGTTTCCCAGAGGTGATTGCAGCCAACAGGCTACCAAACTTGACGTTTCATTCAAACCTACTGGCTAGAAGAGGGGAAATGTGGAGACCTCCTCCAACGGGTCTTTCTCCCAGATGCCAAGTAGGTGAGATCAAGGTCTCTCCTGTTCCTGAGGATGGGTAGCTGAGAAGTTCTTTCATGTACTTCGCCTCAGTCCTCCCTTTTGTTCTGACACCACTCTTTTGCCCTTATGCATGACTGAGCAACAAGCTGGACAAGCAAAGGAACTGGATGTCCCCAGTACCCACCCCTCCAACTTCTTTCTGCTGCTTCTGCTGGTGAGCAATAAGTGTTAGAGGAGTAGACGGATAGATGGGGCCATAACAGCCGTTCTTCCTGCAGTGCTGGAGCTCAGGGCTGGTGGGCATGTCACAGCCAGAAGGATGATATAGATAAATTGGATAAAACTCAGGAAAGAGCAACACACCAAAAAAAAAGATGATGAAGAGGCTGGAGGGGTTGAATGATGAGGAAAGATTAAAAGAACTAAATATGGACAGACTGGCTAAACGCCGATTAAAAGCAGCGATCAGAACTGTCTGCGGGTGTCTAAGCACCAGCAGGCGAGAGGGGCCGCTCTAGCAGGTGTGGGGTCAGGCAGGGGGGAAGGGAGGTGGACTACAGGTAAATGAAGGGAAAGAGTTACTGGCAAACTGCTGGGTGGTGAAAGAGCCTCTGTAAGGGAAGAGGTAGGAGGATCTGAGTGGGGAGATTGGGGGTGAGGGGCACAAAAGAGGGGAACATATGGGTCCCTATCTGAAAGTTTCAAATGCACTCAGTGATATTTGGAAACCCTGAGGAGAAGGAGGGTGTGCCCTGGAGACCCTGGGAGTGTGGCAAAAGCCATGTCCTTATATAACATCTAAAGCCATGCTTCGAGTCCCTGCTGGCCTGGTTCCAGGATGGTCAGAGGCCAGGAAGGACAGGACCATCCATCCATCAGAGCCCATCCATCAGAGCATCGGGACTACACAAGGATCAGACTGTGCGGCTGTCCAGCTGACAGTGACCTTTTATGCCCCTTTTTGTTTTCAAAGTAAAATTCTGGACCCGAAATATTTTCCCTTTTGCACAGAAAGAGGCAGCTGGTCAGCTTGACAGGCGGAAACTGCAGCTTTCTCGTTAATGTGCAATCCTGAAACGGTGATGTATGGCTGGTGATAGATCATGTTGGGTTTCCGGAGAGCAGGGAAGGCTAAAGCCGGAGCCTAATTCATGATGCATGAACGCATTGATCTTCTTGGCTCTGAAAATACAGTGTAATGAACCCCCGCTAACACATCATTTTTATTCCACTGCACCTCACTAATATCTAATGATTTCACCTTCTACTGTGATCAAACATAATTGTATGGGAGTTTCAACTTTGTTCTTTGATATGAGAACACTGCTGCCCAGCACTGTTTTGCTCTTTACTATTGGTAGAGCAAGAGTGAAACTTACGCACAGAATGATTAAGATCCTACAGATGAGCCATCCCGTAGTCTTTTAAGGAGCCCAATGTGTTTATAGGAACATAAACGCATGTGTGTAGGCAAATTCAAGAATGTGCTGTAGGCATATCTTAAACCAAAAGCTAATTGAAGGTAAGAAAGATATTCCGAAGCAGGTGCATCTTCCCTGCAGTGGCGATACCCTTTCCACCAATTGCTCCTGGGAAACAGCAATTACTTAGAATGGAGATTACCTTGTAAATGTTATTGTTTGCAGAATCCCATCTGCTGATTGAAATCGCTATAATAATTTGGTCTGAAGTCCAAGGAGCTTCCTGAAGGCCTCTTGCCAGCCTGTCCTTGACGGCGGCATATCCTATGTGCAGCTCATGTTACCTAGACAGAGCTCTCATTTGTGCTGCTCCATTCTCCATTTTAAAAGAGCTTTTTAGAAAAAAATTAATATTAATTTTCTAACTCTGGCCATCTGGCCCAAAGATAAGTTTGTTACTGGTAGTGGAACAGACATTTGCTGCCCTTTGGTGGCTGAGCTGAGCTCTTCCCTGTGAGTCCCAAACGCAGAGAAGTACACTTCTGATGCTGGCTGTGTGGCCCTGGGTGGATCACTTAACCATTTACCTTATCTGCATCTCAGTTTGTCCAGAAAAAAGGGATTTTTGATATTCTTTGTCTGAGCACAAGCTGCTGAACTACATGCTTATTTTTAATGTCTTCTGCAACTCAAAGATTTGCGATTCTGCAATACCTTCACAGCCTCTTTAGTTCCCCTCTACTCTGAAAGCTCCTGTCCTCCTTTAATCTGTAGAGTATACATTTGCTAGCAATCCCTACTCTTCCTACAGTGAGAATTAGCTGTGAGCCTGTCATAGCACAGCCTCACCACTCGGGTACTGCACAGAGATTTGCACTTCTGGTGTCTTTTATTAAAAATAATCTTTGTTTTAATTAAAAAAAAGAATTATGCAGATGGTTTTCCAATTATTAGATGTTTTAAAGAATCTGTAGCAATATTGAGTTAATGCAAAACTCAGTTCTCAAGGTCAAGCTCCTGCACAGCTTAATAGGTAAAACTTTGACCTGTCTGGCCTTGGAGTTTGGCCTGTGCTCTGTTTCACAGGGAGGTGGAGGAAGGTTAATACATAAAACGCTAGTATGCCAGAGAAATGTGGTCCAAAGCTTGTGATGCAGGTCAGGGTAAAGTATCTGACTGCAATCAATATGCACTTAAATATTTGGATCATCTAAACCTCCACTTGGCACAAAGGAGTTCCAGAGAGACCTTTCCTGGGATCAGAGAAATTACTATTCCAGAGGTGTGGGTCTTCATGGCCCATTTATGTTTCAAGGAAAATGGTGGTGAAGGGAGACTCCTTTGGGAGAACTGGTTGAAAGAAAAGAAAATAGTCTGGGGAGGGGAGTTAGGCAAAAAGCTTTGACTTAAATTCTAGCCACCCCTTCTAAGAACAACCTGGTCCAGTTTCTACTTGTAATTCTGCTTTCTGTATCTGCGTTGGGGCTAATTATTGTGATGGGTTCACAAGATAAGTTGAGACTATTGGATAGAAGGTACATATTGTTTATATTCTTAGACTTGACAGAGCTAGAGGATAATTTTTTTTTTTTTTTGAGGTACTGGGAATCAAACTTGAGACCTTGTGCTTCCTAGGCAGGCACTGGAGCCACTGAGCTAAATCGGTGCCCCGAGAAAAGTTTTTGAAGTTCTAGTCACCTATTATTCTAAAATGAGAACTGCAAACAAATGGAAAGTGTTGTCTATTTAGTCCCTAGACTTCCAACCTTGATAATTTTGTAGCCAGACAGGTTCAAATGCATTATTTTAGTCTTCAGTGAATCACAGTTCAGGATGAATTAGAGATAGAATCTTTTTCTCATTATTTTGAGGTTCCTTTTTTTTTTTTTCTTTTTTTCTTGTTTTTGAGAGACATAAAAAAACAGGGAGTAGGAAAGAAATTGATAGATCCCAAGAAATTTAGGATTATGGACAATACCCAGGACAGAGATGCAGAGCTGGATTTAAGGTTGAAAGAGAGGAGTGCTGTTTGGATGAGAAACATACAGAACAGATCTAGAGCAAAGTGTATTTGTTTTGAACATATTACTTATAGAGATTGATTCATTTGCTTAAAGGATATGAAATTATGGGAAATACCTGGATAGCTTAATTACAAGAATATTCCAGATAAGAGCAACGATGTCAGTAGGTGATTTTGAAAGACTAGCAGTATACGGATAGGTCAGGCTAGAAACAAATCTTAAACCATAAGCAAAAGTTGGATAACACAAAAGGCAGCACTTACTGGTCTTGCTCTGAGATTGAGCACCAGCTTTAGCAACTGAGAAAGCTAAAAATCTTCTACAAAAAAAAATTGAAAATGAGTATCTTTTCCTGAAGAGGTTGGATGTGCTCCTGCATGGAGACGGATACTTGCAAGTGGCCAGGTGAGTTTCCTTGAAGGTAGAGTAAATCAAGGCAAATCTTGGTTTACCCCATAGACGGAAATATTTTTGTTATATTCTTTTCCCACTAATTCATCATTTGGTGTTTCGGGACACTTTCACACCATAATAGTATTAAATGTATTTTTTAAAACACTTAAATGTTAATGTAAAACCTGAAGTGGGCAGAAGGTGTCAGCTATCCAGGTAACATTCTGAAGACATGATGTATCTGCTGAAGGAGTTGACCCCTGTAATCTAATTTGCTTTAAATTTGAAATGATCCTTCATTCTCTTATTATAAGGCTGCATGTCATTGGCTCATAAAGATTACAATTTCTTTTCTTCCAATTGTTATAAATCCAATTCAAGCACCCTCTTGACTTGAAATTTGCCACAACAACATGCAGAGGGCATTGCTCCCCTGGTGTGTGATATGTCTCTTGGGGAGGGCATAGGAGTCTCATCTGCTTGAAAGAGATGATGCAAGACGACAAAGCAAGGCTCTCTCCCTTCCCTGTCTCTCTCTCAACCTCAGTATAATCTTAGAAAGAATGCTGTATCTAAATTATAGCTGATTCCTCATTATCCGGCAGTAAAAAGGTTAGGCGAGCCTGAAAGCCAGACTGACTACAGCTTCACTTTTTATCTTTCCGCCTGGGAACAGTTCCGTTTCTCAAATCCATTTGAAAACACTTCAACTCATTCCATCCAATCTAGGGATTTTAACCTTTATTCTTTCTTCCTTTTTATCTTTTTCCTTAAAAAAAACCTGGCAATTTAGAATTATAACTGACCAGCCAATAACCTGCACATCTATCTGTCTATTGATCAGTTGTGGGTCTAAGTGTCTTACAACAGAACTTGACTTTTGGATAACATTTGGTATTGATTCAGAGCTAAATTGGATAGATCTTGGAAGGACTTGGTTGTACTATTGAGGACTTTTTGAATGATAAATCATCATCATAATTACAGTACTTGGTATGAACTTGGTAATCATAAGGCCTTTGGCATCCAAAGATACCTTTTTACCAACTAGCAGTTATCTTGATATGAATGGGAAACTTGAGCTCTAAACTACCACAACTGGTAACTTTAATTAGTGTGAACTAAAGGAAAGGTGTAAAAATGAAAAACAAGGACCAAGAATAAATGTGAGTGCTCAGGAAAGAATAGCTTTCATTTATTCAGCGCAGTTAATTTTATGGGCACAATTGTTACTTACAAAGAAGACAGATCTCAGTGACAAACTTGTACATCATAAAAACCACTACTATGCACAGAAATACATAGGTGGTAGAGCGTGTATGCCAAGGTACCAGATAAGAAAGGTCATAGTGCTCAATAGTGCACTAGGAAATAGTACTAAATACAACCCAACATATAAACAACTACAACCCAAAACAGAAAAAAGTAACTAGAATAGCAAAAACCTGTGCTGTCTCCCTAGGGCAGAAGGAAGGCAGTGGGGAGAGTCAGATTGGTCCAAGAGAATTGGTGGAAGGGAAGAGAAGAGACTGAAGCCCTAACATGGTTGTCAGTGCAGACCATGCATCAGAAGTATCAGTAGAGCTTTTAATAAAAGTTTCCTTCCCAGAGACTTCAAGTCAGCAGGTCTGGGTGGGGTCCAGGAAGAGCGCCCAGCTCCCAAGCAGGGTTGGGAAGCACTGTACTGGACTCCACATTTCCTGCAGAGAACTGTACTCTGCTTAGCATGGCATCTCCAGTGGCCAGTATAGTGCCTGGCTCATAGAGTGTGTGGACAACAGTGATTGTTTTAATGACTTATGTGGCAGACTGACAAATGGACTGAATAAGCATTTATTAAGTATCCAGAAGGTTCAGACAGTCCTAGGAGCCACAGCTGTAATACTGCCTGTCATTCTCTCTGTTACCAATGAAGAAGATGTCATTTCTATGTAAAAATTGGAGAACTTGAGATCCAGGGAGGCAGAGAGATTTGTTCAAATTCATAAGTTGGACTGAAGGAAAGAGTCTAATCTGTAGTCAGTTAAACAAAAAGAAAGAAAAGAAAAACGAAGTGATTAAATGAGAAAGGGACGACTGTGCCGTTTTTCTCTAAGAAGGGGAATAGGGATGGCCATCTGACTGAGTAAACTGATGATGGAGAAGAAAATTCTGTTCGCAAGCTAAGAACTTTGTTTTCATCTATATGTTTATTTGAGGTGATTTGAGAGACTGTTGGTAGAGATTCTGAGAGGCCCCACTATCACTCCATCCTACCCCAGTCTCCAGAAAGCCACTGGGCTGAAGAAAAGAGTTTAACAATTCCTAGTTCATCCATTTAGTATCTCAGGGAAACAGGGATGCTATCAAAGGGTTCCCTTAACTTCCTTCATCTCTCTTTGTTTGCCAGCTAATGCCTGAAATTTATGTTAATGAAGAAAAAGTTTCAGTTCCCATAATTCAATAAAGAAAAGATTTAAAATACAGATGTGGCTGTGTATTGAAATTCATTCATACTAAATTCAACCACTGATAAGAGTGAATGACTGATAGCAGGCACCTCCTTATTTTGTAAAGGAAAAGGAGGAAAGAGAACACCTGACATTTGCCACTGAGGTGGAATAAAGGAATCTTCTTCGTCTTTACAGATTTGCCTAGGATGAGCTGTATTTACATTCAACTGGGAAGGGACAAATAGAAGCTGAGCTCAGAGGTATTTTTGTCATGGGCAGCTGTGAATACATGCGGCTTTTCTTCAAATGATTTATGAAGGGTTTTTTGTTGGCTTTTAAAATGTGGAATAAAAGAGCTCCATTCCCTGAGGCTTCATTAACTGAGGTACCACCATCCCCTAAGCTGCCTGTAGAATCTGCAATGTGCAGAAATTATGCAAGTGGGAATCCATGCCTGGAAATCAAGAAGCTGCAGAATGGGAGGCTCAGCTCTGCCCTCAGCAGGTTGGGGTGTCCTTGAGCAAGTCCCTTATATTTTATTGTGTCCTCTGTAGACCTAGAAAATAGCACGTGTATTCATGGGGTATTTGTCAGATGTTGGCATGTCAAATATTTTTCCTGCATTATCTCCTTTGAAACTTAGCATATGACCATGAAATATACACTCTTATTTAGCCATCGTGGGAATGAGGAAATTAGTTTAGAGAGCTTAAAGTGAACTTCCCAAAGTACGTGGAAGACTGTTTATTTCAACTAAGTCTGATAGGACTTAGAGTCCACACTCTTGACACACTATGTTAAGATGTTACTTCATGAAGAAATTATGAGCATGAAGAGAAATGATCTAGCTGAACATGTTTTGGATACATACTCAAATTCACATATACTGTGATATATACATATCCACTTTAACACTGTCCCATGCAGCTCAGATTGATTGTGTTATTTATTTCAAAAAGAGGTATACAAATCCATTTGTAGATACCAGTGTTTTCAAAGTGTGGGGCTCAGGTCAGCAGCATCACTATCTCTTAGAAACTTGCTGTATCCCAAAATGTCCACTCTGAGTCTCAGTCCAGAGTACTGAATCAGAAACTCTGGAGATGGAGCCCAGGAATCAGTTTTAACTATCCTTCTGTGTGACTGTGAGCATGCTCAAAAGAAGGCCACTGACTACTGTTGAACTAACATGGCAGACAGCACATCCTCAGCTGCAGTGCTGACAGCCACTGAGCTTAACCATAGCCCCTCGGAGAATAATTGTCCCATGGCTTTCTTATTATTTATTTTGTATCCTTGTAAATGGTTTTGGGTCCTAATAACTATAAAAACAGTTTATATATAATAGTGCTGGATTTGCCATTAGACAAGAGAGCATGAATATTCTGATAATTAAAATAAGTGTTTTTGCAGAGGAAGGCCCAGGATATAGAAATAGATGGGTGGAACTTTTTTTTAATGTTATGGACAGCATGGTAAGGATCCACACATTCTAGGACAATTAATCTGTATTTATAGTAGAAAAAATGTTGATTGATTGAAGTCATGTGTGATATCAAGGGATTTGAACTATTAGAATGATGCTAGAGAGAGTAAATGTGCATGTGTGTAAGTATGAGTATATAAGAAGTGTATGTGTGTCTGTGCGTGTATGCACATGTGTGTGTCTTACAATACCACAGACACTTAACATGCACTTCAGCACTTGTCCAAGGTCCTAACTGGCTCCTAACTTATCGATGTTACCTTAGGGAAACTACTTAATGCTTCCAATCCATAGTTCCTTTATCTGGAAAAATGTAAATAACAATAGTATCTCACTATCAAAGAGAGTCTTTGATTTGAAATGGCACTGAAACCCTGATATGAATATGGTAATTATTCAATAAGTTTTAATTATTATCAATGGATATCATAGAAATACTGATATTTTCCTAAACTAGGAAAGCTTTGAAAAGATTATTTGACTTAGGTCCCCATGAAGAAGATGGTACCTAACAGAATCCAGAAGTTTTCTCCTGAGCTTGTGAAGGATTGATTCTTGCCTTCTTTGTGAAAAGACATGTTTTTTAATCATCTTTTTCCCTTGATCTTATGGTTTGTTAAGCACAAGCCCTTTTCCCTAACCCTCCTGTTAACTCTTTGCCGGCTGGAGTCTCCACCTCTGTCTCCCTTTCAAAAGGCTTCTTCCTCTTGCTTTGTTTTGCCTCTGTTCTCTGATCTGAAGTTTTGATTGTTTCCAGTCATTTGGTTAGTAACATCCCCTGGAGTCTTTTTTTGTGATCTTTGAGATGCTTCTAGTAGCAGCTAAGCATGTCTCCTTCAGTAGGACAGTGTCTTCTGAAGGACTTCCTGCAGGAAAAGACAAGTTGGATTTCACTCCCAGCGCTTTGTTGTTTGCTTGTTGCTTTCCTTCCATGTGGCTGTGATAGACAGTTCACTTCCTTGGCACCAAGTTAAGCCTTACTATCAAACAGAATGCTAGCACATTGGTGTTGTATACTGCAGATACTTAATGAATGCTTGTGGCTTGAAAATCTCATGTGAAAGCTTATATTTTAATAGAAAAGAAAGAAGAGATAAAGGGCCAGGGAGTTAGCTCAGTGGTTCCGGTGCCTGTCTTACAAGCGCAAGGGCCCGGGTTCAATTCCTGGTAACCACATACCATACTGGGCGTGGAGACTCACGCCCAGCAGCAA
>PVIR01005452.1:0-40204 GCA_004026965.1 Petromus typicus
ATCTTGAGATCGAGAGTAGACTGAACTATATAATGAACTATATAGCAAGACTCTGTCTCAGAAAACAAAAACAAAAGCAAAAGTAATGTCTTGCTTACTGTGATTTTATTTTATGTAATCTGTCTTATTCTACTCATCATTTCTTCATTTATAATGATTTATATACTATAAAGTAATAAAGCTACTTATTTTATCATCCTTAGAAAACCAGACCATAATGTCAAGTGAAATAAGACTTATACATTTAAATATTGCATAGTTTCTTTTATATGAGAAATAGAAAATGTAAATAACTTAAGAGAAAATAAAAGATAATATAAAACAAGGAGATAGATCTTTCACAGACGGAAATGGGACCAAGAGATGAAGAGGGGAGAGGAAGGCAAAAGGATCAAGACCATTATGTAAATATCCCAACTCCCAACCACGAATGTCATCATGTGCTGCAAACATGTACTAATAGAAACTGAAGATAGGCTCACTTCACATACCATCTAATTCCCCACTTAGACCGTACGTTGAGTGAATTTTAGGATATTCACAAGGTGGTGTAATTGTCACCCCTGTCTAGATTGTTTGCATCATCCCGCACAGAAACCCTGTGCTCACTAGAGTGATTCCTCGCTCACCCACCCTGGTCCTCACACCCAGTGTTCTGCTCTCTGCCACCGTGGATTTGCCTGGTACTTCTTACATGCAATGAGTTGCTTGTTTTGACGTTTCACATCAAGAAAAATATATTAATAATGAATGAGCAAAAAGTACGTTGAGAAAGTTTATGTGCTGTGCCAGTTTATATATAGAATATATTTGGTCCATTAAAACATCAGGAAAATGGAGACTTACTGAAAAAACCTTAAGATAGTGCCTTAAATAAAGACTAGTAGCTGCAGACGAATTTTCAAAACTCACTCATTTTTATTCCCAAGAATGACATTTCAGTTTAGGTATGAGTGAAGAAGATTGAATACATCTTAAAGAAAAATTGCTTTAATTATGTGTACTAAGTAGAATATTTTAAAAAAATCTTTGCATAGAAATTTTAGCAGCATTTTCTGAAATAAAATACTGTCTCTACTAATGGTTTCCTGTTTATTAATAGCTGCACAGTGGTCTTAATTGCAAACAAAAGGGCATAAAATGCAGTCTTGTTTAATAGCCTGAAAATTTTTATTCTTTTAAACTGTCAGTAGGGTTAGGGTTGTAGCTCAGTGGTACAGGGCTTGCCTTGCATGCATAAGGCCCTGGCTTTAATCCCCAGTACCACAAAACAAACAACAAAACAAAAACCTGTTAATGTATTTTTGGTCACTAGGCTTCAGAAGAAGTGTCAAAATCACTGCAAGCAATGAAAGAAATTCTGTGCGGCACAAATGACAAGGAACCCCCAACGGAGACAGTGGCTCAGCTGGCGCAGGAGCTCTACAAAAGCGGGTTGCTGGTGACACTGATAGCCGACCTGCCTCTGATAGACTTCGAGGTGAGTGGTCTGTGAAAAGATGGTAGCTTTCCTTTTCAGGTTCTATGTATATGATTATCAGTATTTGACTTTTTAAATTGTCCATGTGTAGGGGACAGGGAAATGGGACATTACTAGAACTGCAGTGAGCCCTAGTCCCTGCTGAGCCATGAAAGCACAAGGTAAATTAATGAATTAAGACAGGAAAAGAGGCTTAGAGAAAAAGTTGAGATTTGGGTCTGTTCAGTGCTGCTCTGGGCAGCAAAGACGATAGACCCTGAGCTTGGCACACCTTTATCAGATACATTGGGAGTATCAGGTGACTCAGAGACAGCAGCAATAATGCTAGAACAAGGAGGAACTTGCATACATGAAGATTCTGTTCCTTCCTAGGATGTCATTAGCTGATGTAACCTGGACCTGCAGCATCACAGCATCACCCGATCACTGAGGTTTTAGCTGTGACTGGAGGGGAGTTACGCTATAGCCAGCCTGTAGGCAGTGAAACTATGCCTAGTCATAATTTATCTTTCTCCAACAGTATGCAGAATTGTTCTCAACATCCATGTATTTTGAAAAAGTTCTTTTTTCTAAAAATTTTGCAGTTGCTTTCATTTATTAAGATCACAAAAAGCTATATACTACTAAAGCTTTGCAGCTATATAGCATGGTTAATAAGTAATACTACTAATAATAGATAATATTTGTTAATTGTTCACTATATTCAAACAGTTTCAAACAGCCTTACTTCCTTCCTTCCCTTCCTCCCTTCCTTCCTTTTTCTCTTTTAGTACTACTGATTGAGTCAGGAGCTTCATACTGAGCTTCATACATGAAGCTAAGACCCTAAAGTTGCTTGAACTTGAGATTCTTTTGCTTCAGCCTTCCAGAGAGCTGGAATGAGAGCCACATGTCACCGTGCCAGGTCTTAATTCTTAAAAATGTTGCTCACTTTGGAAGCACATATTATTAAAATATTAAAATTTCAAAGTACTTTTGTGGCTAATACTGTACTGTTACTTTTGTGACTAATACTGTATTATTAATGTGAGGTTGAGAGTTAGTGAGTAATCTACCCACAGTCCCTCAGTTGCTGAGGGCTTCAACTTGGATTCAAAATCAGACAGTAGCTACTAAGGCAGTTCTTTTCATTAAAATAATGTATCGATGATTTGCTAAATGCTAGTAATATAAGATATGTATCTCATTTTTAAACATATTTATTAGTATATATCTCCAACATACAGTAATTATATTCATTTTAGGGAACTAGTACATGTTCACATCACATCTTATTCATTTTTATTTTTCCTCCCTTCGCATATCCTCCTAACTCCTCCCCTATGTAACAAATTGGCTAAATAAAATAAAACTTAGAAATATAAGCAATGGATATGTACCGATATTTATTATCTGTCATGTATCTGACTTATAGAATAGTTACTTTTCAGTAAAAAATGCATACATAGGCAAATATGGACACGTATTTTTTAGGTGATAGAAGTCCTAGTTTTATTTTGTTTTGGCCATGGTACTTTCTTTCTGTGGTATCAAGTAAGTGCTTTTGTCTCCTTTAATTTAGAGATAGAGAAAATATGCAGATTTCTCCAGGGAATTACTCTTAACTTTGTTTCCTGAGCAAGCGGAAAGAAACCTAATTATAATGATTACAATAATTCGGCAAGATAACGCAGCTCTGAGAAATCTGTGGAAACAGTCGCCTATGGCTCTCTAGACAGACACATGGCAAAGAGTGTCAGCTGGTGGACCAAGCTGGAGCAAAGTGGCCAGGATGCCACGGGAAAAGAGCAGTCAGGTGTGGGGCTGGAAGCAAGACGAGCGTCGGCCCCAGAAGGCCTAGAGCGCAGCTTATCCTTCCTTCAGATACTTGTGTTTCTTTTTCTCTCTCTTGTCTCTCCACCTTTGACATTTTCTGGCCCTTAGTCTTTTTTTCCTTTTGCCTGGTTTGTTCACTCTTTGTCCCCGTCTGTGTCTCCTCTTTTTCAAACTGGCGATATGTGGAAATAAAGTATATTCTTGTTGAATTTATATATTTTTATATTTGTTTTATTTTGTTTAAATGTACATATTACAGACATTTGTAGAAGCTGTGACACAGTGGAACATTTGAGGTGGAGTTAGCATTGTGTTGAGTCTGAGCTCTGCCATTTAATACTTAACTTGTTTGAGCCTGTTTTCCTATCAATAGAAGAATAACGTGGCTGGGTGTGGTGGTTCCTGCCTGTAATCTCAGCACTCAGGAGGCAGAGGCAGGAGGACTGCTGTGAGTTCAAGGCTGAGCTCAGGACCAGCCTGAACTACAAAATGAGACCCTGTCTCAGAAAAAAAAAAAAAGACTAAATACAAATGGAATCAGTGTACAAATATCAGATAGTTTTTTTTTCATTTCTTTTCTCCATCTAAAGTACAATCTTAAACTGGGTAGTGTTTGTTGTTACTGTTATAACCTTTGATTTTGTTTGTTTGTTTTAGACTTGGCTGTCCACCATTTCTCTTGTTTTGCACATTATCTGAGTAGAGTCATGTATTGAGCTATGGTCCTCACTGATTTCATAGGTTTGAGTTCGTTTTTGAGATTAGACCAAGGATTGTGTTTTGAAGAATGAGTTGGAGATGAGATGTCGTAAGGTTCAGTGGCTTGGAGAAGCCTTGAGCAGCTACAGAGCATCAGGTTCAAAATACTCCGCAGTGCCTGGGAAGACGGGAGGACAGGTGTCTCACAACGTTGTTGAGCACTGGTTTAGAACAGGAAAAGTGGAATGGTAAAAAGCAGTTACACAAGTTTCTCTTCTTTTATGTGGTGTTCCCGGATATCAATGTAAAGTCTAGAGAGGAAGCTTGTTTGAAAATGACTTGGATATTAAGACATTCATTCACCTGAACTGAACGTTGTCTAGTAAACTTTTGTTCTGGAATTCTTGGAAAAAAGAACTACCTTTTTAAATATTCACATTTTCTCTGAAGATAAAGTCTGAAGAGTAGAGAGTTACTTTTTAACTTTATGAAAAGATGTATTAAAGATATTCGCTCCAGAATACTAGACTAGATTTAGTAAGTTTTTCCTGGTGACATAAAACTATAAGGAAGATTTGTTACTGTGATAAAAGAGTAGACAGGTCTTAACTTGGCTTGTTCACCTGACAGAATACAATGGTTAGAAATTCAGTAAATGCAGCTGCCTTCTCCTGTAGCCCAAAATAAGTAAATACTTCCAGTTGAATTAATGAATGGAAAGCAGTTAAAATTTAGAACAGTTCCATTTTAGGCATTTTACCATCTACATGTTTGTAGGAAAGAGGCAGTGTTGCTAGTACTGTGGGCCCACGTGCACAAGTGTGCTGTGTCTTGGCTGGACACAGGGCGATCAGCCTGCAAGGGGCAACTTACTTTCTTTAGCCCAGAGGCTTTACATAAGTAACCAGAGCTTAATACAATTCTTCCTGTCTTCAAATCATGTCTGACCACACAGGACTCCCACCTCCACCTCTCTTGGTCCATCGGCAGCTCCAGGAACCCTTTGTATTAAAAAAAAGTACCTTGAGTACTAAGCTCATGCCTCCCTGCATGTCACTTGATTGGCTGGTTTGTTGCATGAATTTAGGAATGAGTGTGAGATAACAAAGCAGAGGTAAAAGAATTGAATCAAAAGAAGGCGCCCTGATACATGAGTGAGCTGTTCTTGATAAATTAGTAAATTGTTCAGAAGACAGTTCACATTTAAGTGATAATTTTATCATTTCACATTTTCTATGAAGATAAAGTCTGCAAGAGTAGAGAGTTACTCTCTAGTGAATATTCTCTTATAGCACTTCTCAGAAGTTCAAAACTGTTGACTGTAAAATTTTGATGTCTTTATAACAAGAAGGAAAAATTATCTAAGATAGGCCATAGCTCCTGCCTGGTCCTTTAGGAGGACAGAGCATTCATTCCTCACAGAGAAAAAGATGTGAACTTCTGTTTAGAAGACACCTTGTTAAGGCTTTTGTTGTTGTTATTGTTGTTGTTAGTTATAAGGTCACTCGACAGTGCCCAGAAAGGAAATACCGAAAGAAAAGGGCTTAGATTCCCTTTGGAGAGTGAAGTAACAGAAACTTGAGAAATACCCTCTTTGGCTAAGGTTAGTAGTGATAGGAAAGAGAAGAGAGGTAGGTGGAAGGTTGGAGTAGGGTAAGGAAAAGTTTGCAGAACCATAACGAACAAAAGAACCATAGGGAAGATAATGAGGTAGACTGAAGAACCTTAGTGACAGGTAGAATTCAATCTGAAGTTATTTCTCTTGTTCTTATCCTTCATTTATCCTTAAACTGTTGATAACAGGATAATGTAAGAATGTGATCATAATTTGTATCTAAAATATACCCATAAGCTTAATTAAAAAAAAAAAACAATGTATTAGTAGCAGTATTTGAGTGAAGGAGAAAGATTGGTTGGTACACTTGGAGTGAGCATCGGTGTTGAGAAAATAACCAGTTTCAAGGACAAGTCAGTTAGCAAGACTGGGTTTGGGACAAAGCTGACCGAAGCCACAGTGCTCAAGGCAACGCGTTTGGATTAGGGAGCAGAGACTAATTCAGGAATCCTAGTGACCAACTCATTTCTTCTAAAAGAATCTAGAGGAAAGTGGCCCTTTGAATGGGGGACAGTCCTGGAAGATCCTTCAGAGCCTTAAGTTGAAAACAAATTATTTAGCCATTAAGTCTTAAAATTACTAAAAGAACTATGCTGGCATATTTTATGGACTCAGGATCAAGCTTGAGCTGTATCTTTTGAGGACTGGCCACTTTTCAAGACATAGCTTTAGACTCTGAGTTTGTTTGTTTTTAGAAAAACAGTATGATAGGAAATCAAAGGAATTTATTGCAGATAAAAGTTGATATATTCATGTTAAAAAGCAGATTTGCCTTGCAAAACTAGGATGGATACAAAGTCACTGTTCAGTGAGAAAGTACCTTCAAGAAGCAGAAAACTCGACTGTGTAACTTCATCTCTAATGATTATTTCTTGGTCAACTTAAAAACAACCTCACACAATAGGTTGTAATAGTGAAGTGGCAGATTTACAGTCTACTGTGTGGTAACTCTTGGTGGTTTAGCAAGATCAGGCCAAGAAGAGTGAAGAAGGTCAGAGGCAAGTTTACAACCTGACTAATCAGGCAGGTGGACTCCTCTAGGATAATTTCACAGTGCAGCCAGTGATCAGTGGATCGGTCCCTGAGCTGCCAGAGAACAAAGTTTACGGAGATCAAGGGGTAGGGGTTGGGACACAGAAGCAAGAGACAGTTAATCATTCATTACTTGATTGAAGAAGTTACATTCAGTTTATGTGATTGGATAGCAAAGTACACTGGAATTTACCTTATTTATGTAGGACAGGGGAAGTAGGGATTAAACCATCATAAGCTTAACTGAGAACAAAGATAATGAATGAGGACATGTCTGGGTAACTCTAAGTAGACCTGGACATGTTTTAAGTGAGAGAGTGGGTATAAGCTGGGAATGGATCTGCAAGAAAAAAATTTCAGAAATCAAGGTAAAAGTTTTGAGTTGAGTGAAGATAGCCACATAGAAAACAAGTGTTCCAACTGCTCAGTGTAAATGCTTTAAAATGGCATCTGAGGAGTCTGGTTTTATAGATAAAATGAACAAAAAAAGGTTACAGTAAACTGATGGTTACAGTTGCATTAGGCCACAAGAATCGCACAGGTTGGGTGGTGATTCAGCTCAGTGGTTCCAGCACCTGCCTTGAAAGTGCAAGGTCCAGGTTCGATCTCCAGTAACCCCATACAACAATGTTGGAAATGGAGACTCATGCCCGCCCGCAATCAGAGCCACATACAACAGTGCAGGGCATGGTGGCTCACACCTGTCATCCCAGCACTCAGGAGGCAGAAGCAGGATTTCTGAGTTCAGGACCAGCCTAAATTACAAAGCAAGAGCCTGTGTCAAAAAACTTTTAAAAAAAGAAAAGACCTAAACTTTTTGAAAAGTTTTATTCTCTAAATACCTTTTTCTGTTTCCTAGACTAATTAAAGTAGTCCTGTTACCTTTGGTCTTCTTACAGTAAAAGTCAAGAACTCAAACTGCCTAAAGATACAAGCTTTGATATGCGTATAGCTTTCACTAGAACGCCTAGAGCAAATCATAGTCTCTGGTGAGCCAAGACAGTACAAGGTAAATTAATTACTAAAGAAAAGAAAGGAGACTTAGGGAAGAACCTGTATTGGAGATTGATCAATCCTCCAACACCTAGAAAGGAGGATAGCAAGGGATAAAGAAAAAAAAGGCAATAGAGTGTCACGTAATTTCAAATACAAAGGGTCAATACCTGAGAACAGGCAAAGACCAAGACACTCTGACATTGCCACTGTTTATTGGGGAGTATCAGGTGACTCATAGGGTGGCAATAATCCTAAATTCCAAGGATATTATAATCTGAGGGCGTATCTGATGTCTCCAAGGGCAGCAATAATCCTGAGTTCACAAAGATCTTATCCTCACATAACTTGCCCTTTAGTGTCACATCATGGGACCATTGAGGCCTTAGAGAGTCCAAATCATAATTTAATTGTGAAATGATCATTTTTATCCCAAATTAGGTAGAATAGCTCCCAACAAAGCTCAACTTTAGGCCAGATCAGTGCTGCCCTGGACAGCAAAAAAAATGAGAGACCCCAAGCTTGCCACACCTTGGTTCAGGACATTGGGAGTAACCGATGAGTCAGAGGGCCTCCGGTAGTCCTAGAACAATGAGGAGCCTGTGCCGATGAGGATCCTAGGTCAGAAGAATTTCTGTAGATTAGGAATTTGCTCCTCCCAACTGTGTCTTCAGTTGATGTAATCCTGCCCTGGAGCATCACAGCATCAAGGGACCACTGAGGCTCTAGCTGTGACCAGAGGCAGAAGTGGAGTCCTGTCTCCATTTGCCATCATTGGAAAACTAGGCCTCATTGTAATCTGTGAAATGACTTTTCCCACAAATGATGTAGAATTTCTCCTGACATATAGCAATTTGAAATGTGTGTGTAAACCATTGATTTTATTTATTGTTCATATATTTTGTGTCCATAGAAGAATAATTACAATCCTGGGAGTGGAAATACTGTATCAAAAATAAATGGAATTTTGGCCGGGGAGTTAGCTCAGTGGTTCCGGCGCCAGTCTTGCAAGTGCAAGGGCCGGGTTCGATCCAGAGTAACCACATAATACTGGGCATGGAGACTCACGCCCAGCAGCAAGCAGTACCACATACCACAGTGCCGGGCATGGTGGCTCACTCCTGTAATCCCAGCACTCGGGAGGCAGAGGCAGGAGGATTGCTGTGATGAGAGTTTGAGGCTGAGCTCAGGGCCACCCTGAACCACAAAGCGAGACCCTGTCTCAAAAAAAAAAAAAAAAAATTAATTTAAAAAAATAAATGGAATTTTATGTTATTGTTATAACCTAATGCCCTCTTAAAATGAATGAATTCAAACTTTAATACCCATTTTAACCCAAAAAGATATATAATGTATGTGTAAAAGTAGTATTTGGCATCAGGCTTTTAATCAGAAACCTGTGAACTATAATAAACTTAAGATAGTGCCTATCTTAATTTGACCTTCACAGACTTTTTCTCCATTAAAAACTGTTTCATTGGACCATACTTTTTAAGGAAGGTGATTTACCATAATAATAAAGATTGTTCTTGTGATATACAGTGTACAAAATGTTTTGTCCAGGGTCCCTATGCTTGCTGGGGTTCTTCATCAATGGTTACAGTTAGAGCACCATTTTAGGCACTACGATACTGTCCCACAAGTGGCTGATGGTCCACGAGTAGGCCTCGGGCTAAAGCAGAGTCCCTCAGACCTGGCAACTGAAGGGTTGCAGAAAACTGGCTCTAAAATAGTTAAAGTTTCAGTTCACTTACATTTAGTTTGAGGAGTGATGACATATCAATCACGCACTCTCTGTGCCCTTTTGAGTTTTGTCGAGTCCTTTCCATTGTGATCCTCTCCTGGGGTTTGAGGAGTGGTCCACGGTCGCAGAACTTGTTTTTATTATCCATAAAGGGTTTCTTTTCCCTCTACGTACATTTGCTAATGAACTGAAAGAATGTTTATCTTTGTGTAAAAGCTGGAGAGAGCTCTGTGGAGTTGCTTTTCTGTTGTTTCCTGGAATGCTGCATGGTGATGTTCTTGTGGCATTTTACTGGGAAGTATGAAAAACATGTTCTTATGACATTTCAAAGAGAGTTAGTATTTATTCTGCAGTATCGCACTGTAGACTCCAAAAAGATTGGAACAGATGGTTTCTTTCATTTAAAAATACATTTATATTTACAACAATGCCACTTTTAGATAACAAATTCAGCCTTTCCCATCTTCATAAGTGAAACTCATGTAGCATAAGCATCCTTTAGGATTAATTTGCTTTCCCATTACCTGTTCTTTATGTCTCGTATCCCCCAGATATCTTTGATACCTTCTTCTTTATTTTTTCCTTCTCTGACTCTTTTTCCATTATTTCTAGTCCTCTATTAATGCCCTTGATAAAATTAAAGCAATGGGCAGTTACAGATTTGTCTTTTACTTAATTAGTGCTAGAATTTCAGTGTTCCAGCTTCTTATTTCTGCCAGTTAGATGCAGCATAATTTTTAAAAACTACCCTGGGCACATTAAGTGTTCCTAATTCTTTATTATTGCAGCTACATTAAATTTCTTTGTCTGAAACTTTTTCTTGTATGTAGGCTCATTTACAAATATATACATATATATGGGATTACAGGCGTGAGCCACCATGCCCGACACTGTGGTATGTGGTACTAATTGCTGGCAGGCGTGAGTCTCCATACCCAGTATGGTATGTAGTGACCGGGGATCGAACCTGGGCCCTTGTGCTTGCAAGACAGGTGCCAGAACCACTGAGCTAAAACCCTGGCCCCTGTTTGTTTTGTTTTTTGAGACAAGGTCTCGCTTTGTAGTTCATGGTGGCCTTGAATTTACTTTGTAACCCAGCCTAGCCTTGAATTCATAGCAAACCTCCTGCCTCTGCCTACCCCCTGAATGCTGGGATTATAGGCATGCACCACCATGCCTGCGATCTAGATTCATTTCTCTGTAGTTTTATCAGGCTACGTTTCTGAAAATGGGATTCTAGGGTACCAGATCTCTCTCCTTAGGTATTGTAGCCACATCCATCTCTCCTTATCTCATTATTAACCATTACCAAGCATTTGTAACCATTAGTGTGTTCTCCACTTCTCCACTTTTACCTTTTAGGAATGCTATCTAGTGCAGTCATCCAGTGTGTATCCTTTTGGAACTGGCTTTTTTCACTGGACGTAATTTCTCAGAATTCACTCAAATTGTTGTGTGTATCTATTGTTTGTTCCTTTTCTTTGCTGAGCAGTAGCCCGTGGTATGCATGTACCAGTTTGTTTAACCACTTACTTGTGAAATTTCTGGGTTGTTTCTAGCTTTTGGCTGTTAAAAATAATGTTTTATGAACATGCATGACCAGATTTTTGTAGTTTTCATTTCCCTGTGATAAACACCAAAAGTGAAATTGTACTGATAGGGTAGTTGCATGTTTAATTTTTTAAGAAACTACCAAAATGTTTTCCAAATTGATGACACTGTTTTATATCCCTATTGCAAAGTATGTATGATCTTTTTGCTTGATAGCATTTGATATTGTCACTATTTTTTTATTTTAGACATTGTAATAGATTTGCAGTGCTGTCTCACTGTGGTTTCAGCTTGCATTTTCTGAAGAATAATGACATTGAACATCTTTTATATGTTTCTTACTATCTGTATATTCACTGGTAAAATGTCTTTTCAAGTCTTTCATTTTCTAATTGTTTGTTTTTTTATGCTATTAAGTTTTAAGCATTTTTATGTACTCTAGGTCCTGGCTTTTTGTTACATTTATAGTTTCAGTTTTTCTCCCATTGTGCAGCTTGTCTTTTCATCTTATTAAAAGAATTCTTAGCAGAAAAGAAGCTTTACAGGGCCGGGAGTTAACTCAGTGGTTCCGGCGCCTGTCTTGCAAGCACAAGGACCTGGGTTTGATCCCGGGTAACTACATACCATACTGGGCGTGGAGACTCACGCCCAGCAGCAACCAGTACCACATACCGGTGCCGGGCGTGGTGGCTCACGCCTGTAATCCCAGCACTCGGGAGGCAGAGGCAAGAGGACTACTGTGATGTGAGTTGGAGGCTGATCTCAGGGTCAGCCTGAACCACAAAGTGAGACCCTGTCTCAAAAATAAAGAAGCTTTACATTTTCATGAATTCTAGTTTATCACATTTTAATTTTGATTATGCTTTTAATGTTAAATTTAAGAACTTTTTACCCAGTCTTGGAGTCTAGAGATTTTTTGTAAAAGTTTTCTAGTTTTATGTTTAAAATCCAAATTGGATTCCAAATTAATTTTTATAAGGTGAATGATATCCTGCCAAAATTTTTCTATTGCTATTCTTTTTTTTTTCCAATTTATTTTCCAGTTTATTGCAGTTTGAATACAGTTTTGTCATGTCCTATGCTGTATTAAGTGGATATTTTATTAGTTTTGCAAGAAGAATATACATAGTATATGAAAGAACAATGAAAAACACTTAAGCATAAAATCTATCCAAGTAAATTGAAATATGATAATATTAAATACTAAAAACTGTCCAAATACAAAGAAACATAATAATGTTGACATGTCAAGGAAATGACTTAGTAAGATGATGATACATATTAGTAGGATAAAATGCTAAATCCTTCTATGATTACCACTCAGAATCTTTGGAAAATTATAGATTTCCAAAGATATTTTTAATTCATTTTCAATGGAAATATATCTTCACACCCACACATTATTTTTCTTGTATCTAAATGTTTCTTGAAATTATAGGGTGCAAAAAATATAATAGTAAAATCTCAGGTTCATGTTTTTTTCATCTTTATTGGTACATTATGAATACACATCATCATCACATTCAATATACTACTCTTAATATTTCATTCATATTTTATATAATTAATAGTTTTAGAAACGGAATAAATAATCTTATTAATCATTTGGGGTCTTAGTTTTTTTAGTGTGTTTTTAGTGTTAATAAGTGTCAAATTTAATGGTTATGAGGTATTAATTGCCTATATTTGTAATGAGATATATGGATAGGTATGTCTCTAGATAATGAAATGGTCTAATAAACATGTATTGAATGCCTACCATATTCTGGGCTAATACGGGCACTGAAACGGCCTATGTCTTTGAAAATAACAGTGCATTGAAGAAGTTAAGAGGTAAAGCCATTCATTTCAATGCACAGTGTTAGTGTTGAGAGTCACTGAAGTGTGTGACAACTAGGAGCTCAGGCTGGGTCCCATCAAGCTAGGATGGAACACCCTGGCTCTTTATGTCCCATCTGGGTAAAGCAACATCATTAGTCTTCAGTTTCTGTTTTGGAGGGGCAGGGTTTGAGACAAGGTCTCGGCTCTGTAGTCCAGGCTGGCCCTGAGCTCAGCCTTGAACTCACAGCAGTCCTCCTGCCTCTGCCTCCCATGTGCTGAGGATTGCAGGCATGAGTCACCACGCCTGGCACTGTGGTATGTGGTACTGATTGCTGCTGGGCGTGAGTCTATACACTCAGTATTGTTAGTGGTTACTGGAATCTAACCCGGGCCCTTGCACTTGCAATGCAGGCACTGGAACCACTGAGCTAGATCCCCGGCCCTTAATTTCCTTATTTATAAGTGAAGTATAAGATTGTTAATGATTGGGTTTTGTGTGTGAAGCCTTTAGCTTATGTACCTGGTGCAGAATAAGCACTCATTAAAAGTTTGCTTCTCTGCCAGTGGCAGAGGTAGAGGTGAAGTTAGTGGGAGAAGAGGAGTGATTAATGTAGGCAATGGATACTGGTTTGGTTTTTTTTGTTGTTGTTGTTTTTTGGTTTGTTTTTTTTTTTAGGCTTTTTGAGACAGGGTCTCACTTTGTAGTTCAGGCTGGCCCTGAGCTCAGCCTCAAACTCACATCACAGCAATCCTCCTGCCTCTGCCTCCTGAGTGCTGGGATTACAGGCATGAGCCACCACGCCTGGCACTGTGACATGTGGTACTGATTGCTGCTGGGCGTGAGTCTCCACGTCCACTATGGTACGTGGTTTCCAGGGATCGAACCCGGGTCCTCGCGCTTGCAAGACAGGCACCGGAACCACTGAGCTAAATCTCTGGCCCTGGATACTGTTTTAATAGAGACAGAAGTACTTATCCCACAGGAAAGTATCAGGCATTGAATTTTTTTTTTTTTTTTTTTTGAGACAGAGTCTCACTTTGTAGTTCAGCCTGGTCCTGAGTTCACTCTGTAGGCCAGGCGAGCCTCAAACTCACAGCAATCCTCCTGCCTCTGCCTCCTGAGTGCTGAGATTACAAGCCTGAGTCATCACATCCAGCAATGTGGTATGTGGTTACCAGGGATCAAATTTAGGGACCTCATGATTGCCAGGCAGACGGCTGGAACCACTGAGCTAAATCCTGGCCCCATACATTGAATCTTAAGAAACAGATTACTAGGAAGATATTTAGGGTAAGTGGGAAAACATGAATAAAGGTGCAGGGCCTGAAGGGCTGTGCGTGAGTATATGGAATAATGTACTCATGAGTATATGTTAGAGTATACTCATTAGGTATGAACAGAATTTGGTGCAGGATATGGGAAGCAGTAGGGATCTGGTGTGGCTGGAGAGGTAGGCAAGGCCAGTCCATGGGTGGCGCTAAATGTTTTTCTAAGCCAAAAATGAGATGTTGAGGAGTTTAAAGGAGGGAATGGCATGGTCAGATCGGTATGTCTTGCCTTTCTGTAGAGTGGAGAGAGAAACTAACAACCTCTTTCACAACTCAGTTGAAAGGCAAGGCCCAAACCGGGGCCTTAGTGATTAAGAACGCAATGTAATATTCTTGTCCTCGTTGTCCATATAATAAACTTGGGTCTCCTCCAGAGCTGCTTTTAGAGAGTTAGGCTAGATTCCGGTTGTGGGATGTGTGAGAGGGGAGGTCTTGTCGTTCTTTTGTCTGACGGAGGTCATTGGGACTGAATGGTCTCTTCTGTTTCTCTAGGTTAGTTTTGGTTTCTTCTGGTCACCTCAGTCAGTAAACGCAAACGAGAAAACTTTTGAAACAAAGTCTGTCTGTGTAGTCCAGGCTGGTCTTGAGGTCACTGTGTAGTCCAGACTGGCATTCAGCTCAGGGGATCCTCTTGCCTCTGCTTCCCGGGTGCTGGGAATACAGGCATGTATCACCACACCTGGGGTGAACAACTCATATTTTAAATTTACATCTCACTTTTAAAAAATTAAGGCATCATGATGGAAGAGGAGTTACGTAGAAGGGAGAGATCATCAGCAAGTGGGTCTAAGATAAAAGGAATTTGATTCTAGCAGTGTGACAAAATTTTGACTTAACTTTCTTACCTGTTTTCTTTCTTTATCTATGAAGGTCTAAAACTTTTCTTCTGGAAGAAAGCTTTAAAAAATAAGACAGGGCTGAGGATTTAGCTCAGTGGTTCTTGCGCCTGTCTTGCAAGTACAAGGGCCCGGGTTTGATCCCCAGTGTGGTACCACCTACAACAATGCTGGGTGTGGAGACTCACCCCAGCAGCACTCAGTACCACATACCACAGTGCGGGCGTGGTGGCTCAGGCCTGTAATCCCAGCACTCGGGAGACAGAGGCAGGAGGACTGCTGTGAGTTCAAGGCTGATCACAGGGCCAGCCTTAACTGCAAAGTGAGACCCTGTGTCAAAAAAAGAGAAAGAATTCATTTCTGTCATATTTCCTACCGTTCTGTATCCTCTGGACCACTGTGTTTACTGCTGTGAGAAACAGGGCTGCTGACAGGTCGGGTTTCCCACGTCACAGATCCTGTGGGAAGGGACTGCATTCATTCTGTGGACTTTGTGTTTGAAAGCATAGCTTAGTAAAGATACATGAAAAGAGTTAATGTTTGTAATTAAAGGATGGTATTATCTCTGTATGTATGTATGTATTTCATATACCGTACGGTTCACCCATGGAGTATGATTTAATGGTGGTTTGTTTCTTTACCAGGGAAAAAAAGATGTGACCCAGATATTTAACAACATCCTGAGAAGACAGATAGGCACGCGGAGTCCCACTGTGGAGTACATTAGTGCTCATCCCCACATCCTCTTCATGCTCCTCCAAGGGTAGGTGCCTGGCTTCCTTCGCAGCAGATGTGCGTTTGAGATCATCGTTGAGAGTGCCTAGCACGGCGCTGTGGCTGAGTGGTGGGGCGCTCACACGGTGTGCCGCGTTCTGGGTCGGATTGCTGACACCGCACACACAAAACATGCCGCGTTAGCCTCACTGACAGCGTGGTCAGCTCTCTCTGCGGGACAGGTGTCTCCCATTCTTAAGATCAGTCCTCCTAATCAGTGTCTCTAAGGTGACTTAAGCTACAGCAAAATTCTTTGCTTTCACCTTTACATTTCTAAATGTTATACTCCATTCATTACCCCTTCTTCTACTTTTCTATTACAGTAATATTGCTTGTGCCTTCCAGTGTGTATTATTCCTAGCTGTACAGTTGCATGATACTGAGCCCTCTCATTACACACTTGCACACGTGCACATCACACACACATACACAGAGACTTTGAAAAAGTGACATGTTTCTACATGGAGAGAGACTAAGCATTGCCGTGTATTCATGGGACTCTGGAGGAGCCAAATAACTGAAGTGAAGCCAGAAAATAGAATCCTTCGTTATTAATTTTTTTACATCTACTCATTTACAGGTGTTCCTTAGAGATTTTGGAGACTAAATCCAAGCACTGGACATGTGGGTGCAGCAGTGGTTGAGGTCCCAAGATTGTTTCAGCTCATGGGAACATGAAAATATGCAAGAGAATTTATGTGTTTTAAGAAAACAAGAATTCTAGTGTGGTGGAGGCCAGGAAGAATCAAAGGGAGGCAACCTAGACTCGCGCAGGGATAAGTCCTGGTGGTGGTGGCGAACCTATGGCACACGTGCCACAGCTGTAAGAATTTCATTACCAAGCTCTTACAGGTTCGCTATCACTGGCTTACAGAGCTGAGGCTGCAATTCTAGCTTGGAAGAGTCAAAGGAAGAGTGATGAGCATGGGAGGGAAGAGATATCTATATCTATATCTATATCTATATCTATATATTTGTTGTTTTGTTTTGTTTTGTTTTTTTGAGACAGGGTCTTGCTTTATAGTTCAGGCTGCCTCTGAGCTCACTATGTAGCCCAGACAAGCCTCGAACTCACAGCAATCCTCCTGCCTCTGCTTTCTGAGTGCTGGGATTACAGGTGAGAGTCACCACACCTAGTATTTGGTATAAGATCCTTATTGCTGATGGGAGTGAGTCACTATGCTGGCACCAGGGTATGTGGTACCAGGGATCACACTTGGGACTTTGTACTTGCAAGGCTGATGCTGGAATCACTGACTTAAATCCTCAGTGACGGTGGATAATTTTAAAGCGCTTCAATTGGTTGTAATTAAAAAGTAATATACATATATATTTACTATTTAAAAAGTTAAACATTGTAGAAATGTTTAACATGAAAAGAGTGCATCTTACAATCCCTCCCAACAAAACCACTGATAACAATTTGGTGACTACAACTGTGGTTTTTCTGCTGTGTTTTAATGATCGTTTTTCTTTTTTAAAAAAATTCATTTGTTCACATCCTGTTTTGCAGATAGCCCTTTTGGAGTGCTTGCTCTGTGTCAGGCACGGCATGTAGTGTCATATGCAGACTAGATATTATCCTTAGCATTTTACAGATGAGGAAGTTGAAACAGTGTATTGCGCAAGGTTGGACAGCTTAGAAGTGACAGAGCCACATTTTTAGTCCAGATCAGACCTCACCCTAAATACCATGCTTTCTGCCATTAAGACATCCTTGAGAAAATTTGAGGAGCCTTGAGACATGAAGGGGAAGGAACTGCCGAAGCTCCTGAGGACAGAATGAGAAGTCCTAATGGCAGCTGCTGCGCTGCAGTTGATATTTACCTGTGGCTGTTTTCTCATACAGCTTGAATGCTAGCCCTCTGTTAAAAGGGCGGATTTTTACTATATTGACTATAATAGTAATGTGCTATATTGAACCACAGTTTAACTAAAAAGAATGTAGGGCAGAAAGAACCGGCTGTTGGCTATCAAGGAGAGTCATCTGGACGTGTGGTACAAAGCATCCGGAGCCCAAGTTTTATGAATAGGGCTTTCATAAAGGACTTTCTCGTTCTAAATGAATTTGTTCTCTGGCTCAGACAAATGATACCCCAGGGCACTGAGAGAACTTGAGGAGCTCACTGAACTTCTCTCAGGGATCCATAAAACGACGGTGAGTGGAAGATGTACCACAAGGCTACTGTTAAGTCTGTGAACGCTGGGCCGGGGATTTACCTCGGGCAGTGGTTCCAGCATCTGCCTGGCAAACTCAGGGTGCTGAGTTTGATCCCTGGTAACCACATACTGCAGTGCCGGACATGGTGGCTCACACCCATAATCCCAGCACTCAGGAAACAGAGGCAGGAGGATTGCTGTGATTTCAAGGCTGGTCTGGGCTACATAGTGAGCTCAGGGCCAGCCTGAACTACAAAGCGAGACTCTGTCTCAAAAAAGGAGAGACTATGAATGTTTGCCAGTGATCCTAGCTTTAAAATTTTTATTATAAGAACTTGAGCCATATACAAAAGCAGTGAGTCTAAGAGACCTCACACACGCCAGCCACTCAGTCTTAGCAGCCGTCATTGTTTTGCTGCATTTCTTCCTTCTCTCTCCCTGGTGCCCCCGCCCCCACTGTGAGGGAAGGAACTGGGATATTTTAAAGAAAACCTCTAAGCACTTCAGTAAGCCTCTTAAAAATAGAAAGATCATTTGAATATACCCATAATGTCACTATTGTATTCTTTTAATTAACAGTACTTCTATACTAACCAATACCCAGTTCATACTCAAATTTCCTCAACTGCCAGAAAAAGAAAAACAATCCTGTTTCTTGGTTGATTTGTTCAGATATTCAAATAAGCACCCTAAAAAGATTCAGTTGTTACATTTGGGTATAATATTTAAGTAAAAAAAGTTTAAATTCCTTTCATTTAGGTCAACATTTCACCCCTCCTCCACATACACATTGATTTGTTAAAAAACTGAAGGATTTATTCTAGGTAATATCCCTTATGGAACTATCTCATTGCTTTCGTATAGTTTGATTTAATTTGTCCCATTATGCTTTATGTTTCCAGAGTTCGTATTTAAGTTAGATTTAAACTCAGTTTTTCCTTGGCTAATATTTTGTAGGTGGTTCTATATAGCTTATTTCATCACTTCCGAAGATGTCCTTTTAGTCATGTCAAGGTGAGTAATGGGCCCAGATGGTAACAGTCTAATTCATTATAGTTTCCTAGCCCAGGTGTGGTGGTCTGTGCTATAATCCTAACACTCTAGAGGCTGAGACAGGAGGATTGCCATGAATTCAAGACCATCCTAGGCTACATAGCAAGACCCTCTTTCAAAAAACAGAACGAAAAATGAAATAAAATTTCCCATTGGCCTTACATTTAATGGTTTTACCATCCATGGATAAACATTGCCTTATTCAGTCATTTCATTAGAGATTACATAAAGTTAATTTTCAAAATGAGCCATTTTTTATTTACTGGCCACATTAGTTTATAAATAACTTTTTTTCATTCACTACTACTATTAGGTTACTCCAGAGGGTAGGCAGGCAGAATAATTGCTTAATTATTTTTGTTATCAGTTTATAGAGTAATGAGTTGTCCTACAAACTTCCATCATATTTGATGAGTTTTATTTGAGTATCTTATTAACTAATGTATTTCTCCATATAACCACATGTATATATTTAATTGCACACTTTTTTCTTCTTAATGCTGATTTGGCCATCTGGCCCTGTCTACATGTCTTTTGACATCACCAAAATAGTTTGAGAGGTTCTTTGCTTTGTAATGCAGAAATACATACCAGGCCAAACTTGCACATTTCCTGGCACAGATGAGGAATCTCTGCTGAGGACCCTGGTTCTTTCTTGTGAGGAACCCTTGTTAAGGACTACAGCTTGGCTGCCAAGGGCTCTTGTCAGTAGTAAATTGTTCCTGCTTCTAGGCCTGTTGAATGAGCAAAGTTAATTCATTATTTTTAAAGTAAGCAGGTGTTTCTGGATCAGAAGCAAACTTACTTGACTCTATCGAGCAGGCTAAGTGTTTGAAGAATGAGAAGTTTTCTAAGTACATCTGACAGTATTTCCTCCCAACAGTAAGAAAAGTCATTTTCCCTTTCTGTAATGTAATCTTTGTTCTCAATTTGAGTGTCTTTGCACAAGATCCCTCCTCCAGCCATTTTCTGTCTGGTGATTACTGTACCTCACTACTAGTTGAAAGAGTTGCTCTTCCATGGGCCGGGGAGTTAGCTCAGTGGTTCCGGTGCCTGTCTTGCAAGCGCAAGGGCCCGGGTTCGATTCCCCGGTAACCACATAACAATACTGGGTGTGGAGACCCACACCCAGCAGCAACCAGTACCACATACCACAGTGCCAGGGCGTGGTGGCTCACACCTGTAATCCCAGCACTCAGGAGGCAGAGGCAGGAGGATTGTGATGTGAGTTGGAGGCTGAGCTCAGGGCCAGCCTGAACCACAGAGAAAAAGAGTTGCTCTTCCATTTTAGCTTTCATTAAGTCTAAGAGGAACCCTTTCATATGTGTCAGTATGAGAATGAGTGCACAGTGCAGTAATGATAATTATAGCCCCGCCTATATTATCCAATTATAAATTAGGAAGGGAGATAAGATTTAATTCTACAGAAATAGTGATTTAGCATTCATCAGATTAACCTTTATTGGAAACCTGCCATAGTTTAGTCGTGAGAAACATAGTGATTAGTCTCGGTCCTGCCGTCAGAAACTTTATACATAAGTAGAATAAATTCAGTGAGATAAATATTGATTCTTTACCAGCATTCTTTACTAGCATATTAGTGCTAGTAGAATTTGGAACTTGAGAGAAACTTAATTTTATAGAGTACTTCTTTATGTAGTAAGAAATAACCTATCAAAAGTAGTATGGGTGAAATGACGTGTGAATTAGACATCTCGTGGGGGCAGTGAGGACAGTCAGGAACTTCCCTGTCTATTTATTCCACTGTATTCCTAACCTTAAGCAGCTGGCATCTCAGAAAATGACATTTTCACTGTTGGGGACAAATTACTGAGATGAATTGATAAGTGTTCTGCTGAAAAGGACGGTTTGGGTTTTTTTTTGTTTTGTTTTGCAGTACTGGGACATCCAGCCCAGAGGTACGCTACCACTGATCTGCACCCATAAACTTACTTTTTATTTATTTTTGGAAACATGTCTCACTTGCCTAGGTGGCCTTGAACTTGTAGTCTTCCCATATCTCAGCCTCCTGAGTAGGTGGAATTCTAGGTATGTGGTACACCTGGTCCGAGCAATATTTTTTAAAATGTTCTCTTGATTCTCAAGAGTAAAGCATTAGTATATTGTAGATGGTTCCAATAAGTTTAACGAAAGGGAAAAGAGAGCTAATTTTACTCCAAAGCTGGAAACTTTCATCTATGGTCTCAATTTGGAAAGTGAATTAAGATGTTGGCTGGAGATCACACAGCTCTGTAACAGCCAGAGTCTGACTCTCACCGCAGTCGTCTTAGGAAATTCAGGCCGAGTTTGAGGTTAATTTAATTAATCATATGCCTACTTTGTGAAAAAACGTTGTATTAGGCACTTTTTGGAGACCGGGGTGGAGAGGAGGAAAGCCACAATAAATAAGACAGACCAAATAGGGGTGGGGATGGAGAGAGATGGGAAAGTAACAGAATAAGTAAAGTGAAGCAAAGGAAGCAGATCTGTTAGGCAATGTGATACAATCCAGAATAAGAAAAGTGCTAAAGTGAAATTGTAGACACACCGTTGAAGAAAAGAAAGAACAATTCTGAATGGTGGATGATGACAAAAGACTTCAAGGAGGTGGCGTTTAAACCTTGAAAGAGGAAAGTCGCGGTAGAAAATATGAGGGGCCTTCCATTTGAGGAAACACAGGGAAATTTCTCCAGGGAAATGGAGGATGGGATGGGAGATGAAAGGGAAAAGTTAGGGGCTGGAGATTTAGCTCAGTGGTCTGCCTGGCAAGCACCATCCTGAGTTCGATCCCTGGGAATCACATACCGCAGAGCCGGCGGGGCGTGACCGGCATCACTCTCGCTGACAGTCCCAGCACTCTGCACTCTGGCCAGCACGCTCGTTCTTGCCTGGGAGGCTTTGCGCAGTTGCCCGGCATGCTTTACTTGTTCCTCTCAATCTAAAGTAAAAACGAAAACCAAACACCCACCACATTAAGTCATCGTGCTCTCTAACACTGCCCAGTGTATTGTCTTCAGTTTTCACGGCACTTTTAAACGTGAAATTGGCTTCACGTTACTCTGTCTCCCTCCTCCCTTCACGAGACGCACTCTCGCTAAAATCCGAGGACTGTCCTGGCCATGACTGC
Source organism: Petromus typicus (assembly GCA_004026965.1). Lineage (NCBI taxonomy): Eukaryota > Metazoa > Chordata > Mammalia > Rodentia > Petromuridae > Petromus > Petromus typicus. The sequence goes on from PVIR01005452.1 coordinate 22,030, forward strand.
ATTCCCAGCCTCTGGAATCGGGCTGGCCGGGAGAGTGGCGCGTGATGCTTGAATGAACTGGGCTGTGGGATCTGTGTTTCCACTGCTAGAAATACTGAAACAGAGCTTTTGCCATCACTCATGTTATTTTGTTAGTGGGATAATGAAGTTCTCGTTTCTGTCTTATTTGCATGGCAGATATGAAGCCCCACAGATCGCCTTACGTTGTGGGATTATGCTGAGAGAATGCATTCGACATGAACCACTTGCCAAAATCATCCTCTTTTCGAATCAGTTCAGAGATTTCTTCAAGTATGTGGAGTTGTCAACATTTGATATTGCTTCAGATGCCTTTGCTACTTTTAAGGTAAAATTGTTTTAAAAATCTGCTCAGTTATTTTAAATATGGCCTCTAAAAGACAATTTATTTTATTTTTCCCCCTGTGGTACTGAGGATTGAACTTGGAGCCTTACATGTGCTACATCCAAAACCCTACAATTTAATTTTATTTTAAAAAACAAAAATTCTGTTCTTTAGGCTTCTTCATTGCCATCTATATATTATGTGGTCATAAGACACAGCAGTGAATGCAGTCTACAAGGCCAGACTGTCACATGATGGAGAAATAACTAAAAATAATTGCCACTTGCACACATGGAAATAATTCTAATATATGCAATTAAATGACTAAAGGAGCACGTGGTCCTCTGTGTATAGCATGCCATCGTCTTCCAGATTGAAGTGTATAAGCAGCCTGAGTGCGTACGAGCAGAATCCCTCTGGAAGGATCTATAGCAGTGAAAGTTATCTTCAGGGAGAAGGACTTGGGGAGAGAAAGAGACGGAGAACTACATCATAGAATATGAACGACGTCCCTCTATTTTGTCAGAATGATTTTAAAATTTCCACAGGATAAAATAAAATACTAACTATTAGCATTTTGGCAGTATGACTGGTTTTAAATGTCTAATACATATATACATTATATATACATTTGTATTTTAATGGCACTACTACTACTAATGACCAAGTTAACATCTGTAATCTACTTTGTCATTATGTGGGAAAAACATTTTATCTATCTTAATATTTTAAAAACTTTGATCAGTGGTGGCAAAACTATGGCATATGTGCTTCAGTGGGCTGTTTGTTATCATTCAGAGCTCTGAAAGATTTGCCATCACTGGTATAGTATAATACATATAAAAGTTACCATTTTTATTTTTATATATTTTTAATTTAATTTAATTTGATTTATTTATTTTTTTGAGACAGGGTCTCGCTTTTCAGTTCAGGCTGGCCCTGAGCTCTCTATGTAGCCCAGGCTAGCCTCAGACTCACAACAATCCTCCGGCCTCTGCCTCCTGAGTGCTGGGATTACAGGCGTGCGTCACCAGGCCCGGCCCTGTGGTATGTGGTTACTGGAGACGAACCCAGGACTTTGTGCTTGCCAGGGAGCTTCCAGAACCCTTGAGCTAAATTGACCCCAAACTTGCAATTTTTAATGTATAGTTTAATAAGGTTGAATATGTTCATATTGTTGAGCATTTAATCTCCAAACCTTCTTATCTTGCAAAGTTAAAGATCTGTAGCCATTAAACAATAACCCCTGCCAGACATGGTGGTATGTGCCCATAATCCCAGCCCTCAGGAGGTGGAGGCAGGAGGATTGCAGTAAGTTCAAGGCTAGTCTGGGTAAAGAGTGAGTACAAGACAAACCGGAACTATATGGTAAGACCCTGTCTCAAGAAACAACCCCTGAAACAATAACTCCTGATTTCCCTTTTTTTGCATTTCCTATTCCTGTATATTTTACCATCAAAAAAATGTTGTGAAATCATATCAGAAAATGGCATAGGTAATTTGCAAACATGTATTGCTTACATATCCAGTGAGTGACATTACCCCCATGATTTCTGTTTCAGAAGACCATTTGTTCATGCTTATTATCTTGACATTATTTAATATGTTTTAAAATAGTTATTAATAGTTGTGGCATATTTAATTTTCACTAGTTGAAAATCTTTTTCCATTGGGAGTACATAAGAGTTTTGGAAACAAAAAGCTATTTTACATCCAGGTTAGTGTATAAGGCAGGTGGTCCACTTGGCCAGAGCTGTTTTTAATTTTAGGTAATAATAATTATGATTAAATTAATTATTATAAATAAATTTTAAGATGACTTAAGTAGAATCTGATTTTCTTTTGTGTCTACCAGATCAGTTCTGAGGCTGTTTCATAAAAAGAATTCCACAAATACAAGCTAAAACTGAGCTTTCAGACTGTAAAATAGATAAAATTAATTTACTTGTAAACATATCTTTAGATTAATTTCTTCTTATTTTTAGTTTTTTGAAACAGGGTCTCACTTTGTAGTCCAGGTTGGCCCAGGCTAGTCCCAAACTCACAGCAATCCTCCTGCCTCTGCCTCCCGGGTGCTGGGATTACAGGCGTGAGCCACTGCACCCGGCACTGTGGTATATGGTACCGGGAATCGAACTCAAACTCGGGACCTTGCGCTTGCCAGGCAGATGCCAGAACCACTGAGCTAAATCCCTGGCCCTAGATTCATTTCTTTAAAAACATTTCAGCAATTTAATTGTTTCATGTAGATCATTCAAATATCCTTCTACATTTTTTCATAATTTAATATTTTAAGGTGAAAATGTTCTCAAAATCTGTTAGTTTCAAAATCAAGTTAGTTTTAATAATATTAAAAATTCATTAAGTGAAATAAATGATTATTTTTACTTCTCTTAAATATACACTTTAACAATATTGACATGATTCATCTCTTAATATTAATATATATTCTAATCTTAGTAATCATTAGGCAGAGTTTGAAGTTGCCTGTGACCTGGACAATAGTTGGTCCCTTTTAATAGCTCTCCAGGGGTGGATGACGGGAAATGCAGAAAACTACCAATCAGCAGCAGCGGAAAGTGTACTCAGCACCTGAGAAGCTGTCTTAAATCCGTTAGAAGACATTTTAGCTCTTAAGTGGGGGAGTATTAGGAGAACAGAAGAAGATCTGAGTGGAACAGGAAGATGGGGGCTGGAGGGAGAGAGAGGACAGAGAGAGGGAGGAGAGGACTTGCAAAGCTCACTTCTGGTAGAAGAGAATCAGCTGGCAAATGGAGAAGGTGCCAAAGACCAAAGAAAGATGCAGAAAAAGCCAGAGCTGCACTGAGTTGAGTTTATTCGGGTCTAACAGAAGAAAGTGTCTTGGGGGCTGCAAGACTGGAAGTTCTCTACACCCAGAGATAGGACAAGTGGTTTATACGCTAAGCTGGATAAAGGTGGGCTGTGGCCAACCACAATACACCTGGGTTTCCTAAAAACCATTAGTATGTCCAGCATTAGTTAAGAAACAGTTCAGGCATCAGTGACTGGCACAAAACACACAGCTGACCTTTACTTTTTTGAGACAGGGTCTTGCTTTGTAGTTCAGGCTGGCCTTGAACTCACTTATGTAGTCCAGGCCAGCCTCAAACTCAGCAACTCTCCTGCCTCTGCCGCCCAAGAGCTGGGATTAGAAGCGTGAGTCACCACGGCCCGCACTGTGGTATGTGGTTCCAGGGATCCATGTCAGAACCTTGTGCTTGCCAGGCAGATACCAGAACCACTGAGCTAAATCCCAGCCCAACAGCTGACCATTTTAATGACTATTCTATAAGATTTGGATGTGGTCCAGGTCACCTGGCAGGCAAAAGAGCAACTTCAACAAAGATGTCTGTGGTCCTATTAAGCTCGATTCCTTCAAGGGGGTACTAAAGAGAAGGAGAGTATAAGGGAAGACGAAGGCAGAGTGAGGGAAAAGAGCACTCTAAAGTGGCAGAGAGGAGGGAAGAGAGAGTGGAAAGGCCTGGGAGCCCAGCCCGGAGACACTGCGGGGTCTGCTCACAGGCCGCTGGCCTCGCCAGCCAAACACCGACGCATGGATTCCGTCACATTTCATACATTAAATGCCTACCTTTTCCCTAGGAAAATGCCTGGGCTTTTAAAATGAAGGAAGTGTTTTCTAAACGATACTGTAGCCCTATTTGTTCTTCTTCTTTATCAGCGGTTCTTCACTGTTGTGAAAGCAAGTCAGTTTCTTTATTTAAAAAAAAAACCCTAAGACTCTACATAGTTACCAACATAGAGCAGACTCAAATGTAGGGACAAAGTAAACATTCAATAAATATATGATTTTGAAAATAGTACTGAAGTTTTTTCAACATTTATTAGAATAAAACATACCTGCCGAGAGTGGCTCATGTCTGCAGTCCCAGCACTCGTGAGACAGAGGCAGGAGGATTGCTGTGAGTTGGAGGCTGGCCTGCACTATGTAGTGAGATCTTGTCTCAAAAAAAACCCCCAAAAAACAAAAAACAAAAAAACCCTAAAACAAAAAATACCTAAGGCTAGGGATGTAGCTCAGTGTTAGTGCACAACCCTGGCATGAGCAAGCCCCGTGTCTAATCTCCAATACCAATCAATTAATTGTACTTGATAGTAATTCTTGCTATCATACATTCAATTTAATTTTCAACAACATTGAATGAAAGAAATAAACCATGATATTTAAATTTTTATTTCAGTCTATTTTCCATTGAACTTGTCAGTTCCTTGAAAAACAAGGTAACCAGAAAAAGCTTCCTAGCATACAGCTAGAATTGAAGACACTAAGAGTCTACATTTTACTAGAATACTTTTGTGGCAATATAACAGTGACCATAGGTCTACTTCTTCTCAGTTACTTGGTCTCACAAGGTTTGGTTTGGCGGGTTGGTTTTATTGGCTTTGATTTTTTTTTTTTTTCTGTTTTTAACTGTAGGCTCAACCTTTTTTACCTCTGCTTGAAGGTGACCTTTACCCAGTTTAATTATTAATATACTCACACTGTTAGTGTATATTTTTCCATGGTTTTGTCTAAATATAGTCCTTCCACTAAAAAATTGCTTACAATCATCTTTCATCTCTCCAAGCATTTCCGTAATTGAAGTAGTTTGAATTCCATCTCTCTCTGCTACTTGATTAACTGTGTGTCCTTGAGGAAGTTAGTTAACCTTCAGGTTTCACTTCTGTGAGACTAAGGAAATAATCTCTGCTTTTAAAGATTAGCAATAACGTGTCATTCACACGGCACACACCCTCACACTTGGTGAGCCCTGCACACGTGGCCACTGCTGCTGGCTCGGGCTCACATCCTCGCCAGTGCCTCACTCCACCTTGAGTTTCCCAAGCAGAATTCACTAAAAACATCAAAGTCAGACTTTTTTTTAGCATAATAGTTGTACTATGTGTAACTTAGCCCTGTCAGGCCAAGATTATTAGGAGCTGGAATGAAATATGCTCCTCAAATATATTTTTCAGTTGTAAAGTCTTTCAAATTTGACCTTTCTTTCATTTTTTTTTATTTAGGTTTTTTGAGACAGGGTCTTGCTTTGTGGTTCAGGCTGGCCCTGAGCTCAGCCTCTAACTCACATCACAGCAATCCTCCTGCCTCTGCCTCCCGAGTGCTGGGATTACAGGCATGAGCCACCATGCCCGGCACTGTGGTATGTGGTACTGGTTGCTGCTGGGCGTGAGTCTCTACACCCAGTATTGTATGTGGTTAACCGGGATCGAACCCAGGTCCTTGTGCTTGCAAGACAGGCGCCGGAACCACTGAGCTAAACCTCCGGCCCTGACCTTTCTTTCATTTGCACTTTCTGCTTTTTCCTTCTGGGGTTTCTCTCCATTCAGTCACATAATCTATAGTAAAGAAAAAGTTATATTTGTCCAGTAGTATGTGTATATAAGCATGTATATGTGTATATAGGTATGATTCCTCACTTTGTGCATAGAGAAGAGAGGGTAGAATCCGAACATCTTCCAGGGCCCAGGCCCCAGTGACCTCCGGTGACCCAGTCCCCCGTAGCCCTACCTCTGACAAGGTTCCGCTGTCTGAGCCAGGTACAGCCACCCTTCCTGTTGTCCCAGCTACTTGGAGGCTGAGACAGGGAGATTACTTCCACTCAGGAGTTTGAGACCAGCATAGGCAGTGTATCAAGTCCTATCTCCAAAAATAAAAACAAAACCCCACAACTCCCAGGAGCTCCACAGGGTGGTGACCAAACCTTTAGTGTGTGGTTTTTGGGACATTTAAGCTCCAAGTCAAAGGCTGAGGGTGTAGCTCAGTGGTACAGTGGTTGCCTCACATGTGAGGCCCAGCATCGCATCCCCAGCCCTGAAAAAGGGATCCAGGTGATTCTGCAGTGCACACATATTCCGGAACATCATTGTGTACATGGTCAAAATATTTATCAACTGAAAATAAACTATGAAAGTTAGTGTAAAGTGCTTTAAATATTTTACTTTTTTGTTATTAAAACTGCAATAGGTGGCAACTTTTTGGAGGCTTTATCCACCAGTAATTCTACTTTTAATTGTTGGCCCTCGCTTATTTAACATACTTATAAAATAAAGCTTAAGTGTCAGCAACTTGTAATTGTCCTTGTCTTGTTTTCCAGAACTTCAAAAATAATAGTTCATCAGTCAACCAAAGCTCTATTTCACTGTCTCCTTTAGACCAGTCAGAGCAGAATACTCAATCCCTGGCTTGGAGGGTCGGTGCCCCTCGGCCTGAAACAGCGATAAGAAGGCAGCTCTGGAGTCCCTCTGCATCCTTAAGAGCAGGCTCGAGGTCGCAGGGTGGGAGTGTGGACGGACAGGGAAGTGTGTTAAAACTGTACTTCAGGAAGACCACAGCTTCACGTTCAGGAGTTAGCTGAGGGTGTCCTGTCTATATTCCCGGGCTTGTTATGTTGCTTTTCTTCGAGGCTCGTCATATCCCAAGTCCCCTAAAGGCACAGTAAGCCCTTAAATCAGCTTAGTTGAGAAATCTAACCTTAAGAGAAAGGAACACAGATTTCAGATGTTTTTAAGGAAAATACCTTACATCACTCATCTTTTAAGAAATAAAGTAGACTTGGGCTGGCTTTTCTCCTGTAGAGTCGGCCATTGTCTTGCAGTGGTGGGATGCGCTTCCTCCATAAACCAACAAAGCCCCCCCTGATTTCCACCTCCAGAGATGCACATGAATGTGACTGCCTGCACTACTGTGATGGTGCACTTCTGTTGAGTGTACCCTTTAATTCTGCCTAATAAATCCCTTTACACCTCTTAAAAATTAAAATGAAAACAGAAGTGGGTTTTACTATGGGTTGCTGCCTGCCTTTCCTCTGTGAAGTGTGTTCTGTATCTTCCACGAACTTTTGGGAAGCTTTAATTAAATACGTATTAAAGTATAAGACTTTATTTTGAAAAACTTGAAAATTCTTATTTTTAATTAAATTCTCCACAGTCCCTGAGCAGAGATTTAGCCCCTAAACATATAAAAGGTATTGGGTGTGCTGTGTCTTCTCTCAGCTGTTCAAGTAAAATAAAGATATAACTTAGGCATGAGTTGAAGATCATGAGAAGTTCCTTCGTGCTGTTTTGCCATTTTCTCCAAGTTTATATTGGTCATACGATAAGATTGGTTCTTTCCAACCTTGGAAGGCTGCATTACACTACCTCACACCCTGCCCATTCGCCAGAGAGCAGGCTAGTACAGGTGACTTTCTCCAGCATTAAATTCATTTGAGAGAAAAGGCTTGAAGCCATTCAGAATTCTTGTTTAAAGCCAGTGCTGCTGGGTTAAGAAAAAAACAGAAAGCAGCCCAGTGCTGTGATTGGTCCATAAGCCCTGCACTAGGAGGCGAGACAAGAGGGTCACCTGAGCTCAGGACCCAGACCAGCCTGGCCAGCATAGCAAGGTCACATCTGAAAAACAGGAAATAGGAACACACCAAAAAAGATGAGCACCTAATGACAGCTTGAAAAAGAGCTCTGTAAATTTTATTAAAATTATTGTTATAATCGCAGTGTAGTGTGGATGGCTTAAAGAAATACACTACCAGTTTATTAGGTAGCATATTTACTTACTATTTACCATACACTACCCAGTTTATTAGGTACCATTTGTTTGTTTTATAAAACTAATAATATGAATTTAAACACCAGGATTAAGATTGTGTTTTGTTGTTATTTTTAACATGAAACAAATGTATTTCACATTTGAAGCTAAAGTAGGGATGGAAATAATTGTTTGGCATAAAGTGAGAATGTTCTTTTGCAACTTCTGCATGCTTTATGCTTCGGATGAACAGATTTAGCAAACTTTAGAAAAAAATGACTTATTTTACAATTTACTAAATTATAAATCCTACTTGCTGTAATAATTTTGTTTCTTGTGGTTATTCTCCTTCTAGGATTTACTGACCAGACATAAAGTGTTGGCTGCAGACTTCTTAGAACAAAATTATGACACTGTAAGTAGAAATCATTTTTATATTTCTTTTTCCATCTTCTTCTTTTCCTTCTCTTAGATCTTTGAGAAATTGTCCCTGTTTGTCATCCACAAGTGAAATCAGCCATACTCAATCCTGCCTGCACTTGGTCTACAGGAAGTTGAGGCTGACAGCACTCAGGATTTTGTTATTTCTCACGTCTCTTCATTTGTGTTGTGGAGAGCCAGTTAGTGACCACCACCTGCTTCTTTGACCTGAAGTTAAGCAAACCCTAGGTACGCCTGGGGGACACATACCTGCAGTCCTTGCACTGGGAAGGCTGAGGCAGGGGGATTGCTGTAATTTCAAGGCCATGCCAGGTTACATAGGGAGTTCAAGACAAGCCTAAACTACATAGCAAGACCCTATCTCAAAACTTACAAACAAGAAAATGCAGGAACTGGGGGCATCTCTCAGGGGAAGGACATTTACCTCCCAGCACACCTCCAGCCCCTGCTTTGAACCCTTACACCACAAGAAGAAAAGAATGGCTGTGTTGCTCCAAAGGGGCAGTAGGAAGCCCCAGTCGAAGAACACTTCAACTTGACCAAATTTTACTTGGCTGAGCATTAGTTTTATTTAGTATCAGAAATACCAGCGTTTTCCAGCGTCTGTTAGGTATTGGCTATCACTTTCCTGGGCAGCTTCCCTAGCCACGCCCCCCAACACTTGCTCTCTTCCTTTGCACTTTTATTTATTTTTTTGCTACTGGGTCTCAGATAGGAAGTCAGTCATATCTTTCACATGTTTTTGCATTTTATAGTTACCATGACAATTTATCACAGTTTATTATTTGTCCGATAAATGTAATGATCCTGGGGCCGGGGATTTAGCTTAGTGGTTCCAACGCCTGCCTTGCAAGTGCAAGCTCCTGGGATCGATCCCCCGGTAACCACATACCACAACACTGGGTATAGTGACTCACGCCCACCAACAATCAGAAACACATACCACAATGCCGGGTGTGGTGGCTGATGCCTGTAATCCCAGCACTCGGGAGGCAGAGGCAGGAGGATTGCTGTGAGTTCAAGGCTGAATTTAGGGGCAGCCTGAACTACAAAAGCGAGACCCTATCTAAAATTTAAAAAAAAAAAAAAAAAAAAAAAAAAAATATATATATATATATATATATATATATAGTAACGATCCAGGAAACCCCCCCCTTTGTCTGAAAACAGAATAAATGTCATTGTCATAACAGAATGTAATCATACGACTTTAATAGCTACTTTTATTTTGACTTTTCTTTTCTCTGGTACTGAGAAACTCTGGATCATGCGCTTGCCAGGCAGGCACAGTGCCACTGAGCTACGTCCCCAACCCCTCACTTTTCTTTTTTTTGAGATGGAATCTTGCTGTGTTGCCTGCCCTGGTCTCAAATCCAGGCACTCCAGTGATGTTCCTGCCTCAGCCTCCCAACCAGCAGACTACAGGCCTTCCCAGACCTCGTGGCTCACTTTCTTCCCTTTGTATCAGTGGTCACCATGGGTGTATAGCCTTGCCGTCCTGCGCCTCTGCTGGCCCCCCTGAGTTGTAGGTCTCAGCCGGGCCTGGTGACTGCATCACAATGCGGCAGGAACCGTGTGCCAGTGTCAGAATCACCAGAGAGGCCCCAGGCAGCCGGCACCCCTCACGGCTCCCAGTGCACATGAGGACACGGCGGCCTGGTTCTTTATGGGTTGTCGCATGACGCTCTAAATGTATGTAAGATTTTCTCATGTTGTGGGCCCGTAACTGCCTAAAAGGTGTCTCAAAGTGAGCCACACCGCAGTTTTTAATAGATGGCTTCTCAGAATGGTTCAGATCAAAATGATGCAGTGTTTTACTCAATTTCTACCTTGTAGAACTAATACAAAGTAGAGGCTTGTGTCTTCTGTCTCCTGGGGTCTCCACAGCCTGTGGTGTTGCCGCGCAACCCCTGTGGCTTCTCTGCTCTGATATTTCTTTTTTTTTTCACCAGATTTTTGAAGATTATGAGAAATTGCTTCAGTCTGAGAACTATGTGACTAAGAGACAATCTTTAAAGGTAATATCAAATTTCTTTAGTTCGAGTCTCTATAAGTTGATAACTTGCTAGGAAACAGTATCCACTAGTAGACGGTAAATTTAAGTATCCTTTTTTTTTTTTTTTTGTCACTGGAGAACTATAAGTGTACTTTATGGCAAAATAATGTAAATATCTTTTCTCAAGTATCTTTTGGAAGGCAAAGTTAGGCCAATTTGGGCTGGCATTTTTGATCTCTGGTTTTTAAGGCTGATTTTTTTCCATTAAGGTTTTTTGGGGGAATAAATACCTAGATAGCAGCCATTGTCTAGAAGTCCTCTCTGGTCAATTGGCTTTTGAGGTGAGACCTAAATTTGTGAAAAACTAAAATGATTCTGAGTAAGATAGTGTGTGTGTGTGTGTGTGTGTGTGTGTGTGTGTGTGTGTGTGTGCGCGCCCACATGCACGCACATGCATGCCCATGAGTGTGTAAAACCAAAAGACATTTGCTGTTTGAAATCACATCTCTGGTGGCAAAGCCTTGGGGGCAGAAGGAGCAATGTGTGGATGCTGCCCGCCCCCTGAAGGGCGCCAGACTCCGCAGAAGTGGGCACCAGGGGATGTGGGCACCAAGGTGGGACCGCAGCTGTGGGCTACAGCTGCATCTCTGCCCTGCGTACCACACTCAGACCCTCCAAAGCATTTCCAGCAGACAATAAAATTGACTGTTTTAATCAAGCAGTGTGTAAGATGTTCTAGCTCAGTGAATAGCATCCTTGTATTACTGTGTTTTTATGTCAGGATAGTGACATTCATAGGAAAATGGATATGTTTCTAAATAGTGACTACAGTTTTAAGCAAAGGCAATTAAATTAAATGATTTGTGCTACTTTTTGTATTTTGGGGGGAACAGTGTCTTACTATGTAATTCAGCCTAGCCTTGAACATTGAAGTTACTGTGTAGCTCAGGTTGGCTTCAAATATGCTCTGATCCTCCTGCCTCAGCCTCCCCAGTGCTGGGATACAGGCATGTGCCAACATACCCAGCTCTTTGGACATTTTAAAAATGTACCGTATCTGTGGAGATATATGTCGGCCATGACCTGCTTCCCACTGTGTTTATGCCCTCACTGCTCCAGCTGCACTTGTTAACAGACAGGTCAGTTTCCAGCTGTCAGTCGGCACTCTGTACGGAGTGCTGTACGGAAACTCGTACACAGTGGTCCATGCAGAGAAGGAATCCCACAGTGTGCCAGAGCTCCCTGTTACGGACAGAGCCAGGCGCGGTCCTGGCCACCGGGCAGAGACCAGCCTCAGCTCCACACTCCCTCCTGTGGGGAGCTTGCTGAGGCCAGCACAGATAAGGGCAGATCCAGGGCCACCGCTGTGCACCAAAGGAATAGGGTGCTTTGCTCCCGAAGGGCCCACAAGTATGGCCAGACTAGGAGGAGCTTGTCAGTGTCCAAGAGATAGTGCGGAGGTGGCGGTGGGAATGGTAAGCACAGGTGACAGCGATCTGAAAGGCCCGCGTGTAGGACACAGCCGATATGTTTTCCAGACAGCGCCTCTTCAGTGTGAGCCTGACAGACCTCGCCACCAAAGTGGAGAGGTCCGTGTGGACCAAGTTGGGAGGGAGAAAGCTGTAGTCTCTAGAATTTATTTAGCGGATGTTTCCTGCGATTGACTTTCTCGGGACCTTAGCTCACAGTTACTTCTTTAGCCCGTCCTCTCCCTTGCCGGCCATCTTCCTGCCTTTTCTTTCCTACTGTTCTAGCGTCAGCTCCAGCCCAGGTTCCGACTGTCCTTGATCTTTTGTCCGGACATCTGCAGCCCCATTTTGTCCTTGTCTCCTTCCCTTGTAAAGTGGTTTGGGCAGAGTCTCACTTTTTCATTAAGAGTTGGCTTTTTTGAGTACTAGATTATAGGCAGAGATGTCGCTAAAATGGTCTCTCGTACCAATCCTGTTCAGGGGAATAGAAAGGTATACATTCACCAGTTCGATACTGCGGGGAGGCGGGCTATACCTCAACAGTCTAGCTGCATCTAGACAGCTGCTGATGCGTCTTCAGGTTGTCTTGAGGTTTGGCTGTTCACTAAACTTGCTGCAGGCATTTGCATAATAAACTGACTTAAGAACTGTGCTGCTTTCTGATTCCAAAGTTTTTGCTGCCTGCTGGCTTTTGTTAATCATATTCCGAATTTTCCAGACTGTCTTGGTCTTAGGTCCTTGGAATCCTGGTGTCAGTAAAAAGTAATTAACAGAGAAATTCCTTTCCCTCATGTGACAGAGTGTAGGAATTTACTTCTTATCTTACTCAGAGGCCTAGCATTTAATTACTAGCAAGAAAGATTACAGTTCAAAAGAAGCTTGCTGGAATTCTTGGCTTTGATCAATTTCATTAAAACAAAAAAACAAATCTTAATTCCATTCACTGCCCGTTCTACAACTACTATGAGGCATATAAAATAAAATTTATATAAGTAAAATGTAAATTTTTCATTCACCTATTACAGTATTTTTTTAATGCTCTATACATTTTTTACCATTAATGTTAATTAAAATAGGTCAACAGTTAGTAGCCAAAATGCTCAGGGTTAGTCATTTAAACCTGATTAATTATTCGGAAAAGCTGTAAAATTGAATGAGCAGAGAATAAATTGTATAGAAATTGTATGTAGGAGTCTACATATAATAATTAAAGCACTTCATTTGAATTGAATTCATAGTGTAACCTCAACAAATGTCATTTATATGTATATCTAAATATGTTTGTGGATTTTAAGGATAAATTTTCCAAAAAAAGACAAATTTTTGGCCAAAACCTTTTGTTATGTCTATATGTGATATGTAAATCTCTTGTCTGCTTTATAACTGAGAAGTTGTAAAGTTCAGGGGAATGTCCTTTGGACATGCAAACACCTAAGGGCTAGAGCTCCAAGCTCCCCAACCCCCAGGAGTTTGATGTAGGAACTTTCCTCCACACTGTAATCATTTGCCTGTTAGACAGATAAAATAAATTATATTATCCAGATAAAACCAGTTCTTTAAAAAAGAAAAAAAGACTTAAGTTACCAGGCAAATTTAGGGGAACTCTGAAGAATCCACAGGAATGGTGCCGCTGAATCTTATAGGAGGCAAGTTATTGTTATTGTTGTTGTCATTATGTTGGGCTTTTTGGTAGTCCCCCTGCCTCAGTGCTGGCATCATCAGTGTGCGCCGACCTGTCTGTTGGGGCCGGTTGCTTTCACCTTGATACCCTTTTAGGCTACAGACTGTAGCTGTTTGATGTCTGCAGAGGCGGAATTATTTCTTTGAAATCTCTTTCACAGAGTGTCAATAGTGTAATGCTTATTTAGTAATAAAGCGGCACTTTGCTTCTTGTGTGCCTTTTGTGGAAAGCAGCTCTGTGGCTAGGATGCGCCCCGTGACACCCACACACCCTACAGTAGTGAGGGGTGCAGATGGGACCCTCGCCCGCAGGCAGGTGCACAGGTACCCGCGCTGCCAGCAGAGCGAGTACAAGGGAACAAGCAGACACAGCAGGTGAGGCGGGCACTCCGGGGGGGAGGGAGAAGGCGTCCCGAACCCCTTACCAGAGAAGCAAGAGGTGGGAGGCCGGAGCAGGCAGTAACCTTGAGACCAGGAGCAGAGTTTCCAGGAGAGTGTGCAGTTATCTCTGCAAACTACAGGGAGGTACGGAAAAAGAAGACTAATGATTTCATTTTATATGTTATATTTGCATACGTATAAGAATAACTAATGGCCAGCTAGTGTCCAACAGCAGCCATCTGTTTTTTCAGATTTAGCAGACATTTTTTTCATGCACTAAACCTTCATGTGTGTAGCTCTTGTTAAATGAACAAAAATTGTATCCTAGGCAAAGGGGATCTTTGCTGGCAGCTACTGATGGGAGTGTGCGTGCGCATGCGCATACAGCGATAAACGCGCACGTTGGTTCTGTCGTGAAGAGCCAGCCTCCCTTCGACGTGCTTTTCCCCCCGAACCAGCATGTCTGTAAACATCTGTGCAACATATTATTACCCTGAGGTTTCCAGAAAAAGAACAGCAGAAGGGGAGCGTCTGCAGGAAACCACACGATGGCACGTTGCACCACCTGGTGCCGGCGTCCCAGGAATCACGTCCAAGCAGAAGTTCCAGAGATGGTGGAGAAGCGGCGCCTGCCGCGTGCTCTGCGTGACTTCCACTCTTCACTTTGGGCGCTTGAGCTTTGTTTTGGAGTAATGTTATATGCAGGGAACTTGTTTATTTTTGCCATCAAAGAATGTTTTGCTTTTTCATAAAGGCCTGATGCACTTGAAAAGTTAGGATATTGATTCAGAGTCACTGATTTCCCCCCCTCCCCGGCTTCGTATCATGTTTTTTAAATAAAAGTCCAGGGCAAGGTAAGTGTTAACATAAAACTGTTACTAGAAATTCCTACAGCACATCTGTTGGGAATGAATGGATAATTGTAAAATCAATTTTATTTTCTCATCCTACCTAAATGTCTAAGGAACAATACAGTGGAAAGCAAGATAATTAAACTAAGGGATGAAAATTAATTTATTTCTACCTCTTGGTGAACTGCAACAATGACAGGCTGGGGAAAAAATGATTTCAACTTTGATGTTAACAAAACCGTGTGAAATAACAACTGGTTTTTCACTGTGTGCGTGCATACGTGCGTGTGTGTGGGTTACTGGTAATTGAACCCACCCACGTTGTTTGCACTGAGCTGCATTCGTAGCCTTTTTAAATTTTTTATTCTGAGATAGAATCTTGCTAAGTTGCTGAGTTCCCCAGACTGGGTGCAAATTTGTGATTCTTCTGCATCAGCCTAGAATAATAGGCAGGCACCAGCCCCAGCTATATGTCTGTTTTTAAAGATATACATAATGACTATCATTTTTTCCCATAGTACCATTCATATATATATATATATATAGTGAGATATATTTGAATACAGCAATTATGAGGAAGGTAACAGCTTTCGCTGTTTTTCTTGTAGCTATTAGGAGAACTGATCTTGGACCGCCACAACTTTGCCATTATGACTAAGTATATCAGCAAGCCGGAGAATCTGAAGCTGATGATGAACCTCCTTCGAGATAAGAGTCCAAACATCCAGTTTGAAGCCTTTCATGTCTTCAAGGTAAAAAACAACCAATATTGTGTTTCTTATTTTTTTTTCACTTTGTTTTTTCAGTTTCAAGTGAGAAGTTCTTTGCTTTTTACTGTCCTTCATAGAGACAAAATTAAATCAGTAATCTTTCTTGTTTTGCCTAATTTAGATGAAATCTTAGAATCGTTGCAATGAATTCTTGGTTCTAAACAATTTGCTAACTAATCCATATCTTCAAATATTTTATTTTTTAAAATATTTGTTTATTGACTGTATTCTCCTGCCTCGTTGCATATATCATTCCTTCAGTGCAACAGTTGGACAGATTTCTCTCCGGCTATTACATATGATTTATAAATTCAAAATTTCATGTCCACACCTACCTGACCTACTCTCAGTGCTTCCCACCCAGCACTTGGAATGAGATTAAACAACTGTCCTCAGATTACAGTCCATTGAAAAATAAGTCAGGTTTGCTCTGCATAGTAAAAATCTCTCCAGTTCCCCAGAAATCACACGAATGGAAAAATCTAGTGATTTTTAAAGACATCGAGACCCTAACTCTGCTCTGGAGCTCAGTGTTAGGTGGTAGTATTTCTGCCAAATTAATAAAGCGATCAGAAATTTAGTTATAACCTGAGACGCAGGTGCAGCCTCTGAACGCCTCGCTTCCTGAGGTGGCTGGGAAGCCCTGAGGATACTGTCGGTATCATTCATTCATCAGCATCACTGTCGGTACTCATTCATCACTGCCTTGGGAATTCAGGTCTTCTTCAAATATTTTTCTTGAACAGGGTAGTAAAATCACCTCCTAGAAATGTGAAATATTAGAGTTGTGAGACAGGTGGGAGGAAACTATTCTGTAATCCGTGCTTCTAACTACTATAAACATTTGAGTAAACTTTATTTTCCTGTGCACCTATCTGAGGGAGGGTTCTTCCTGCAGGTGGATTCAAACTGTATAAACAATTGATATTCTCATTTTATCACTTAGTGCAACAATATAAATAAACATTTTCACCATTGTTAGATGTAGCTTTCAGAGCTAGTAGGTTTGGGCTTTTCTTGTTGGGATCCTAGTTTATCATTGAGTGTATTTACTTACTGTACTTAAATAGTCCTGTGTCATTGATATTTAGAATATCATTTTTTAACTACTATAAGCAATGCTACAATGTATATTTTGTGTATCCAGCAAGATTTTTTCCTATTTAGGATTATTTTCTTCTGATGGACTAGAATAGAACTACGGGGTTAGAGTTCCTGGATAATTTTTGGCGGGATCTTTATACTACAGTATATATTGAGTAATGTAATTTATAAGTCTGTAAGTGGGGGCATGGTATTTATAAATTGTCGCTTTCAAAATTAAAAACAAAAAACAGTTTGGTTTTCCAATCACCAGATATTTCTTGTCCGGAAAGCCAGTAAAGTAGGTAAAATCCTAATGAAATCCTAACAGAACTTTTCCTGGAACTTGATAAGCGGATTTAAAACTTTGTATGGTGGAAGCGGAAAAGATTAACCATGGCAGTTTTGAGAACTAGAGAAAATCTACCCTTCCAGATATCAGGGTCTTGGGTGAAGCTAAATCTCAGGGAAATTTTAATAAGTAGAATAAACAGGTGTTAAAAAAATATAATTCACTCAAACTTAAAAATTACAGGGGTAAGGCTGGGGATCTAGCTCAGTGGTTCAGCATCTGCCTTGCAAGAACAAGGTCCTGAGTTTGATGCCCAGTAATCACAAACCACACAATGCCAGGTGTGGGGACTCACGCCTATATTCCCAGCATTTGTGAGGCAGAGGCAGGAGGATTGCTGAAGAGTTCAAGGCTAACCTAAGCTACGTAGTAAGCTCGGGATCAGTCTGAAATACAAAGCAAGACCCTGTCTTTAAAAAAAACCTGATACCATATGTGGATTCATACACGTACAGTGATAGTCTAAGGAGAATGAATAACATAAACTGTCCAAAAGCCTGTTATATTTGCATTTAAACTTCTGTTACTATTAGAGCTGATGGTAAAATATGTGGTCTGCTATATTTCTCCTTATATTCTTACCTGTTAGAATTGTTTCATGAAATGTAAACAAATTGGATTAAACAAAAATTGAATGCCATAGTCTTGGGAAACAGTGCTATTTAAAGTGATATGTCCTCTTAAAGACTCTTCTGGCTGTGGCAGGAGATGTAAAAGCTTGTGAGTCATGTCATTCACCCACAGAAGTATACTTTATCACCTAGGATGAGAACAAGCTTTCTCTAGTTTTGTCAAAAATGCAGTTTTGGGAGCTGGGGAGTTAGCTCACTAGTTCTGGTGCCTGTCTTGCAAGGGCAAGGGCCTGGGTTCTGTCCCTGGTAACCACATACAACAATGCCCGGCATGGAGACTCAGGCCCAGCAACAGTCAGTACCACATACCACAGTGCCAGGCATGGTGGCTCACGCCTGTAATCCCAGCACTTGAGAGGCAGAGGCAGAGGATTGCTGTGAGTTTGAGGCTGGCTTGGGCTACATAGTGAGTTTGGGGCCAGCCTGAACTACAAAGTGAGACCATGTCTCAAAAAACTAAAAAAAAAAAAAAAGAAAAAGAAAAAACTGCAGTTTAAAGAAGAATGTAGTATGTGGCACAATAAAAATAGTCTGCTTCCATCCTCAGAAGATCAGAATTGGAGTGTTGCATGGTGGCTCACGTCTGTAATCCCAGCACTTGGGAGGCAGAGGCAGG
>PVIR01005452.1:40304-72140 GCA_004026965.1 Petromus typicus
ATTGTTTATTTCCCTGAAATAATATTTTGTTATTTAGAAAAAAGTAACAGCTGAGTCCTAGAATTGTTTTCCCAGTTCTTTATTAATAGTTTTCCCAAAAAGCATCTTTGATAAAAGGTGCACCAAAATTATTGTTGACCTACAATTTCACTGGCCTTTTCTCTTTTTCTTTGCTAATTGTGGTAACCCTAGACAGGATGGACTCACCAGCGGATCATTTTTCAAACAGGGTCCTGGGTAATAATCCAATGTCTTTCAAAAATGCCCACCTTGCTGACAAGCATCGTAATGTTAAATGTCCAGAACTTCTGTGAGTTGAGGGTGTGTAAAGATGCTTTCCTCCTGTATCCTTGATTCGGAAACCAAGGCCAGTGGAGCTGGGAACCGTTTCCATGAGGAAAATGGCTCTGTGCCACCAATAAAACTGTCTGCAAGGGCTGGGAATGTAGCTCAGTGGTGCAGTGCCTGCCTAGAAAATGCGAGGCCCTGAGTTTGATTCCAGGTACAAAAAAACACAAACCTGCCTATAACTCCAACACTCTGGGAGGCTGAGTCAGGAGCTTCACAGTTTCGAGCTAGGCCAAATATAACTTATGATTTAGCAAGAACCCATCTCAAAATAAAAAATAGGTGGGGGCGTGGTTCAGTGCAGAGGCCCTGGGTTCAGTCCCCAGTATTGTCCCCTCCAAAACTAATATTCCAAAAAAGAAAATCTACTGAGAAATTTGATATTGTTACTTGCTAATTGCAGAACACTTTTCATGGAATTCCATACTGAAGCAGAGATCTCAGTATGGAGGCTGAGTAGGTCCACTATAAATAGAGTAAATTTCCCAAGGTGGGCTTTTGGGATATTGGAGTGAGTTACTGAAAATGGTCATAGAATCACCCTTCTAGGGAGCCTTAGTGGGGAAAAAAGTCCATGTTGGAAGATGTGGAAAATTACACATGGGAGGATGAATCAACTCAATTTTTAAGGTCCTTCTCCATTGAAAGTCTGTTTCTTTCTACAACTGACTATGATAAAGTGTATTAGAAACATAGATTCATCTTTTTAATCGTACTTTTAAGAGAAATAATAGTATACTCTATGGTTAGAGGATGCTTTTATTTTTTAATATATCATTCCATAGTACCATTACTTAAATTTTCTCATTTTGCATTGGTTTCTGTACTCCAGTAATACAATAGGGGAGAAAATTTTTTTTTAAAAATAATTTTTATCATAGGATATGTTTGCAAATAATAACAAAAACAGAATGTCTTTTAAGCTGGAATAAAACTTTAAAATAGTTAAAATGAGCTATTAGAGTGTGTGTGTGTGTGTGTGTGTGTGTGTGTGTTTCCAAGGACCAAACCCAGGCCCTTACACATGTTATATGTGCTCTGTGTTACTGACTCACATCCCAGCTAGGTTCCTGAGTTAAAATTTGACAGCAGATGTTTAGGGAAGTAGTTACTGTTATGTGTGATATTGGAGGTGACTTGTTTTAGTTTGTTCTTTTAGTTTTTTGAGACAGAGTCTCGCTTTGCAGTTCAGGCTGACCCTGAACTAGTTATATTGCCCAGGTTGGCCTTGAACTTGCAGTGATCTTCCTTCCTCTGCCTTCTGAGTGCTGGGATTACAGACATGAGTCACCACACAGGGCTAGAGGTCACTTTTGAGGGAAGTGAGAACAGTAAATGAATGAGCAATTGCAGCAATAGAGACTACTAAACATTTATGAGGATTATCTCCATACTCCTTTCAAAACCCAGAGAAGTTTTGGAGAGTAAAGAAGCTGAAGTTCTTATACATACTACAGTATGGATGAACTTTGGAATCAGACTAAATGAACGCAGCCCATCACAAAGACTACACAATGTGTGACTCCATCAATAAGAACACCTAGAACAGGCAAAGCTGTAGAGGCACAAGGTGGATCAGTGGTTTGATGGGGTTCAGGGCCAGACTGGAAGGTGACTGCTGATGGGTCCAAGGCTCCTTTTGAGGGCAAAAGAAATGTCCCAAAATTGACTGTACTGATGCACAACTGTAAATATGCCAAACAACATTGAAATGTACACTCTGAATTGGTGAACTATATGCACATGAATTTTATATTAATAAAGCTGTTTTAAAAACTTCTGAGATAACAGTTTATCATGAGACTATATTCCATTAACAGAATAGCCTACAAAACTTGAATTACTCAGTTCAAATTAATGTATATCATGTTATTCTTTTTGGGGGGGCATTACTGGGGATCAAACTCATGACCTGGCCTAGTAAGGCAGACAGTGTTCCCACTGAGCTAAATCCCCGGCCTCTGTATATCATATTATTAAGGAAGTTTTCAAATATCAACTACTATTTGACCATCAAAAGGCAATTATGAAAATGCCAGTATATACATACATATACATATACATATACATATACATATACATATACATATACATACAGAAGGCCCAAAACAGATTCTTGTTTCTCTGACCTGCTGGTTTACTTAAAAGTTGTAAAGTTGGGCCGGGGATTTAGCTCAGTGGTTCCAGCGCCTGTCTCGCAAGCCCAAGGACCCGGGTTCGATCCCTGGTAACCATATACCATACTGGGTGTGGAGACTCACGCCCAGCAGCAACCAGTACCACATACCACAGTGCCGGGCGTGGTGGCTCACGCCTGTAATCCCAGCACTCGGGAGGCAGAGGCAGGAGGATTGCTGTGATGTGAGTTTGAGGCTGAGCTCAGGGCCAGCCTGAACTACAAAGCGAGACCCTGTCTCAAAAAAAAGAAAAATAAAGTAAAATGGAGAGAAACATATTTTGGTTCAGAAAACTAAAAATACTTGAGTTGTGGCCGTGATATTTACCTTTGTCTTATACTTGCAAAGCCATGAATCATATTTGCAAGATGTGTTTTCTAAACTAAGGGCCACGAGCAATAAGACTGCATTTAGAAGGGAAGTCTCAAGCATTTCCCTGTGTCAACAGTTCTGGTGCGCATTTTGTGGAAACAGTGCGGACAGCGGAGAGAGCCCACAGCAGCCGCTGTGAGCGCACAGTCAGACACTTCTGCCGTTACTGAGTTAGAAGCGTGTCCTGCGGATCCGATGTCCACGACAAGCTGCCCCAGGACTCGTGCACAACTGCCACAGTTGCCCTCAGTCAGTCACTACCTTTAGAGGTCAGCAGCTGTAAAAAAGAAAAATAAAGGAAATTTTAAAACTTGAAAACAAACTACATTTTTCTTAGGTTTATGGAGCAGGGTCTGGATTCGGTGGAGCTAATCCAATGTTGCCTGTCTGCAAATTTCACCAGTTTTTAAACAGAACCTTACTTTTTCAGTATATTTAATGTCCCTTCTTTTTTAGACCTGACAACTGCTGTGACTTATTTAGGTAGTTACCTCAAAATGCCAGATAATTTTTAGCTAAATCTTCACAGGGACTCCACTGTAAACAGAGTTACCAGAAGAGGTCTAGGGTTTGGCTCCAGGGTGCCTTTCCTAATTTAAAAATAGGGTATCATATAAACATCAGACATTTTGTGTAACATTGTAAACAAGGCTGGAATACTTTTTTTTTTTTTTAGTAACAGTTTTAGTTTATTGTAGTAAAAGTCACATAAGATTCGGCATATGAACCACTGTAAAGCCGTACGCTTATACACACATATTTACGGTGCTGGGCCACCTTCACCACTGTCTACTTCTGCTTGTGGCTATTTCACCGCCCCAAAAGCCAACGCTCCCCACTTTTCCTTGTCCCCACGCCTGGAAATCAGCAGTCTGCTTTCTAGCTCTGGACCAGCCTGTGGAGGATATTGTGTATAGATAGGATCGAATTCAGGTTGTGGTACAGTCCGTCGGCTCCTTACCTAATACATTGCTCAACAATCAGTCGTGGTATTCTCTTCTAATCTTTTACTGTTTCTGTAGCGCTGTTAGCAACGTTCCCACTTCCTTTTCTGCGTTCCTTGAACCTTCTCTTTCTTATTACTCTCGCTAATGGCTTGTCAACCGTGTTCTTTTCAAAGAATCAACCTTTTTTGATTTTGTAGTTTTTCTCTACTCCACTTTCTGCTGTACTCTTTAGGGTTTCTTTTTATTGTTTTGGTTTAATTGACTTCTTTTTTTTCTAGCTCCTTCAGATAAAGTTAGATCATCACCTGAGATGCTTGAATATAGGCATTTATAACTAAATTTCTCCCAAGCACTGCTTTTGGTGCAGCCCACATATTCTGGTTTATTGTGCTTTTGTTTTCATTTGTCTTGAATTATTTTCTAAGTTCTTTTGTGTTGTTTTCATACCAATGGTTGCTTAATATTGAAGAACTTACGGTGATCTGTACCTCAGAAGGTCAAAGATCAATAGCTTCTTGTCCCCTCTTGTCACCATGGCTCCAGACCGCCTCGTGAGAGCTTGGCGAGCCTTTCCTCCCTGTCAGTCATATATGCCAACCCACTCTATAGTTTTGAGCCACTGGCAGCCACAGGGACGCTAGCACTTCCAGACAAGGCCCTGCGCTCCTTAGCACTGCTGAGGGCAGAAGCCTGGGGCCTCTGGTGGAGAGAAGAGAAACATCAAGAATTAATGTGTCATGTTTGTATCGTACTGAAACTGTCAGGAATGAACTGGCTAAATGAGTTCAATATTAGGGATTTGGGGATTTTGATTTCACCTCACCTGGCAAAATGTCGTGTTTTATCATTTCTCCCAAGTGCAAACACGCACCCTGGGATGGTCTCAGCGTCAGCCTGAGTGCTCCTGGAATAGTGCTGACCGCTGCTGATCCCCCTGACCACCAGCCAGCGCCGGACACTCTTCCAGTGCCTGTGCGAGTACACGCAGCGTTCTCACAAAGTCCCTAATGATGCATACGTGCCGTCCTTATCCTCATTTTCCAGATGAAGAGACTGAGGTGCAGAGAAATCAAGACGTTTTCAGGATCGTACAGCTTAGATGTGGCCACCCTGGAGCTGAGTCCAGGCTGCGTGCCTCAGTTATGGTCTAATCATAGCAGCAGGCAGTCAAGTTTCTCAGCTTCATTAAGCCCGTTTCCTTATTTATGGAAGAGAGTAAGAGCCCTCATACCTCCAGGGTGTCATGTGGATTCAGTATTCTGATGAATGTGAAGTGCTGATCCCACTGAGCCAAAAGGTTCAGCTAACAGGACTTCAGATGGACAGAGCTGAGCAGAACACTGATGGACAGTGACCAGGCCCTAGGACAAGGTCAGGTGGTTCCCTTAGCAACTGGAAGTCCCCAGCCTGAAAGGACCACACACGGTCTCCAGAAGACAGCTGCACACATTGTCTAGCGCGTCCTCAGTGTAGCAGGTAGAGGCCTCTTACTCTGGATGGAGCTCCGTTCCAAAGATCTGTTCAAGGACAGTGCTAACAGGTACCAGTGGGACTTGACGCTGTCTGTACTGTCACTCACCTGGTATGGGGAGCCCAGCCTGCTGTGGCTGTGTCCACGACCATCTCGGGGCTTCCACTGAGCGATTCCATATTCTCAGAATTCTTTCTCTTGTTGCCACGTGTATAGAAGTTCTCCCCATGGTTCGTGTACCAGCTCACACAGTACTACACCAGCTGCCCATCTACCCCATACCTGAATCTCATGTTACCTGCAGCCCCCTGGTGCCTCTGCAGCCTTTTATTCCACCCTCATTGGCACTTAGAATCTTGGTGGGGTTTTCTCCTGGTCTGTACTCGATACAGACCCTCGCAGCGCTCCCTCTCCATAGCAACCAAGCCTGGGCCCTGTGCTCCCGTGTGTGACTGTGCTGCACAGTAGGGAAGTGGACCGAGATACTGCTGGGAAGCCCTGGGCTCTTTGGAGGAGTCAGGAGCCCAGAACATGACACCAGAGAACACCACAGGGGTCAGGGACCCTTTCATCTATAGTCTAGCCTGCTAGTCATATATGCAACAGAACCTCCTAGTCATATATGCCAACCCATTCTATAGTTTCGAGTGATTCTGTCTGATTAGTGTAGTTGCTGCTATCTGTTGGCGTTGCTGAGTCATTTGTGGAGCTGGGAATCGGGACCACTCCTGTGCTGGGCAAGTGCTGTCCCAGTGAGCTACACCGTGAGTCCACAGCTAAGCTGAAATTACTTAGGATTGTGATTTCAGCCAGGACTGTGCTTTAGAACCTCTGTGGAACTTTGTGAAAACCCCCAATGCCACATCTACCCCACTGCATTGGAGCGGGGCGGAGGTGACAGCTGTCAGTATGTCCAAGAGGACAGGCATGTGTGTAGGAAGAAGTGGGTCAAAATGTGCTTGGAGATGGTGGCTCATGGCTGGGGATGGGGTTGCAGAGGTGGAAGGCAGGCTTGGGTTCCATTTGTAATGTTTTATTTCCTGAAGAAGAAGTTTGAAGCAGAAGGTCAAAATTTATCCAGTTTTTATGGTGGCTGCATCGGTGCCTGTTTCACTATTTTCTGTTTGAAAGATTCATAGTTAAGTGAATATTTCACAGGAAACGGCAGGGCTTCCCCAATCCTGGGGTTGGTCCTGTCCTCCATTTTTATTTTTCTGTGTTCCAGGTGTTTGTGGCCAGTCCTCACAAAACACAGCCCATCGTGGAGATTCTGTTAAAAAACCAACCCAAACTTATCGAGTTTCTGAGCAGCTTCCAAAAGGACAGGACAGACGATGAGCAGTTCACGGACGAGAAGAACTACTTGATTAAACAGATTCGAGATTTGAAGAAAATGGCCCCGTGAAGGCTTCGCCGCAGCGCCACTGTCCCCCTTCTCCTCTGTTTGTGCAGTGTCGTTTCAAAAAGTCTGTTCTTGCGAGGTCTCTGGAGGTGCCTGTTTTTTCTGAACTGATCGTTCAGGGTAGATGAAATAGAAACATTTCAGAGGAAAAAATTAACCTAGCGTAACATTATATTCACTTTAATCAACTTTGGGATTACTTATGTGAAGTGAGAACCGTTAGATGTGGATAGAAGCAGTTTAACTTGCAGAGCCGAACTCGAGGCTATGCAGTCGGAGGAACTCCAGTGTACCTCTTCGGCCTCGGGAGGCCAGAGCTGGAGCGGATGTCCCCTCTGGACTTGGTCAGGTTCCTTAAGACACTGACAGGTCACAGGTGAGAAGGGCAGTGTTGTCAGCCTATGTATCCTTTTCCTCCAGGTTGAGGTCCTTCGACTGTGATTAGGGTTCCTCACTTCCATCACCCACTGTCGCACATCCCATCCCTCCTTACCCAGGCACATGCCTAGCGGGACCGAGACGGCTTGGCAAGGGCTGGGGGCACAGTGGGCCCAACAGCGTGTGACCTGCTCACAGAACTGCAAACAGATGGTTCTGGATACTCACTGCTGGTCCATGTCAACTTCTGCAGGGTCAGTAATGTCAGGATATTTTATCCCTAACAATCAGTATAGGAAGAATGCTTTGTAGAGATGGTGTTCTGTGGGTGGGAATCATTGCACTAGGTACCAGCCATGGTCCAGAGAGTTACAGTGGGGAGCTGCTGTCAGTGGGTGATGATGCCTAAGGAAAGAGAAATTATCTGTGCGTGAAAAACTTTTCAAGTGACTAAACATTTTTTCCAGTCTATTTTCTCATAACCTTTCATTCTATAACTTTCCATCAAAGTCTTTGGTGGTAAGGTAGAAAATGTAGAAATTTTGGTCCCAGATACTGTCTTGCAAACTCTTAATAATTAAGGAGTTTCCCTGTATTCCTTTAAAAGGCACGGAAACAAAAAAATACATTTAAAAAAAGTCACAGTTTGTTTTAGGGACCAAATATATAAAACATTTAAAGCTCTAAGACATTAAAATGGATAACCTGTATTTTTATAATTCTATTACTAAACCATGAGTTTTGACTCCCATTAAAACCCTGTTTTTACACTTGGGTGCTGTATACGTTTTCTTCAGCCAGCTGTCTCTCTGCAGAGAGAGAAAAAGAAATGTGTTCCCCGGGATCGCTGCCCTTCATGGATTTCGTAGCTGACGAACTAGCTGGAGGGACGTCTCCCCGCGTGGCGGGGTCTCAGGCGTGGCTTCTGTGCCCGGTGGGGAGCTCCGAGGCCGCTGCGTGGACCTGCTGCACCCCTCCGTGCAGCACCACCAGGCCTAGTCAGGCTCAGCGCAGCCACCGGTAACCTGGGTTCTTCCTCACCGAAGTAGGTTGTTTCTATAACACTCCCTGACAGCCCAGAGTCCCTTTGAATTTGACTTTCCTGGGTTTATCTGATCGAGTTGAGTGTAAATATTTTTAAATGAAAGTAAAATAACGAAACTGTGTTTGGTTGCTTAGTACTGTTCCATAATATCATGGGACACATGTTTTCTATTAGAAAGAAAGGCTCTGGTATAATTCTGTTTTGATAAACATATTACTTCCTGTGAGCCTGAGTTAGCTCTTTCTTGACATTCCCTTATTCTAGCTCCATACCTGTCATGTTTGAAAGTTACCGTCTCCGACTCAATAAATGAAGTAGCTGAGTTTTCCTTGTTATGTCAGTTTGTAAATTATTAACTCGAAAAGAGGAACTGGAAGCGTGTAGTCAGAATATGTTTGCACAAAGATCACTGTGCATAGTGTGGGAAGTGAATTTTGAAAAGGTCCTATCTAGTACGCTATTCCAAAAGCACACATTTAAGTAAGAACTAAATAAAAAGGTACTGTGTCTACTCTGGGCGCTTCCGTTTCCCGGCATGTTAGTTGTGTAGCTGTGTTCTTGTCACCGCTCCAAACAAGGACGTGCCCAGGCTCTAGGGTGGGCCAGCGCTGGCGGCCCCGCCATGTCTTCCAGTGCCCTCCAGCTACGGCCCTGTCTGCATCCCATCGACCAGGTGATAAGTGCCTTTGACCAAGTTTAGTGCCCCGAAGCAGGCACTGAACTTCCACATCCTGTCGTCACACCTCAACATGACTAGGAGTCGTTCCGGTTAAATCTTGGAAGACTTGGAGGCTGGTTGTGAGAAGTTTAGACTAGATCTAGGGTGGGACACAGCAGACAGAAACCCACGGTGGCCTGAGGCTCAGCTCCTCCCCCCCGATCCTTCCTTTGTCCCCCAGGATGCTATGTGGGAAATGTCAGGGTGTCGGGAAGTGTGCGGGGCTCTCCCCGCTGCCGCCTGGAAGGCTCCTGGGTGTTGGGGTCCTGGAGTGCAGCCAGCAGGGGCTGAGATCATAATGTTCCTGGCGAGGCCCTCAGCTCCAGCCAGGCGTCTGCCCAGTGTCAGGCTAGAGGCTCCGCAGCACACGCCCCTCGTAAATGCTCTCAACTCCCAGCCTCTGGGTTCTGAGCCTTTGCTGGCCAGAAATTGCACAAGCCCTGGAACTGATTGCAATATGAAGGGAAATGAAATTCAGAAATCACTAGAATCACTTTTTAAAAATTTTTAAAGTAATGGTTTGAGTTTATTACAGGCTTTGTGTGTGACCCGGGGACTGAACCCAGCACCCCCTTTTTTCAGATGGGGTCTCACTACAGTTTTAGGCTTACTTTGAACTTATGATCCTCCTGCTTCGGGCTCCAAGAGGATTATAGCTGTTCACAGCCACATCCAGTTTATAACAAGATGTTTAAATATTCAACTTGATCCCTAAGAAGATGGAAAAGATTAAAGTTGGGGTGAGAAGAGGGGTGTGGCTTGGTTTTGAGATCTGGAAATGCTAGTACACATCTGCCAGGGTTAAGGCACAGGGCATGGAATGATGTACTGAGCTGTACCTGGCTCATGCAGATGTGCCAGCCGGCCCCCTGGACAGCGAACAGTGAGCCCCAGAAAGAGTGAGAAGCTTTTCCAAACCAGACAGCTGGCCACAGTTCCAGGACGTAGGGCCAGAACTGACCCCAAGCCGAGCTCTGGAAGCCAGGGTGCTGGTCCAGGCCACGGCCCAGCCCGGCTCTTCAGCGCCTCCTTCCAGCCTAAGGGCGACTTGGATGCCAGCGCAAAGGGTAACTCCGTGGAAAGAGTTCAGAGGTCAGATTTCACTCAGCAGGCTGGCGATTGCGCTTGGCTGCCTGATGTTTGTGAGATCAAATTAGACTTCTGTGGAGGGTGGCAGCAGTGGGGCTTGGGTTCCTCCACCATCTTTAGTGATCCCTGGACTCTATCCTGGCCCCACTGTCAGGCTGTAGCTTGGCACCATCGACATTTTCTAGGCTTGTTTGGTTGGACATAACATTCACTTAGATTTCTTTCTTTTTTGGAGACAGGGTCTCGCTTTGTAGTTCAGGCTAGCCCTGAGCTCAGCCTCACAGCAATCCTCCTGCCTCTGCCTCCTGAGTGCAGGGATGAGCCACCACGCCTGGCACTGGTATGTGGTGCTGATTGCTGCTGGGTGTGAGCCCAGCATTGTTATGTGGTTACGGGGGATCAAACCCAGGCCCTTGCGCTTGCAAGACAGGTGATGGAACCACTGAGCTAAACCTCTGGCCTTCACTTAGATTTCTTGCTAAGACCTGTTGACATCGAGCTAGCCACTCCATTTCGTGTTCCTAATGATCCAGTGCCCCGGGCCTGTAGGTGGAAGTACATAATAATTGCCCCTGCAAGAGCCACCTTCCCCCCTTACTCTTTCCTCAGAGTGGAGGATGTGAAATTAGCCTAAAATAAAGACATAAATGACACACACAAGGTCACAACCCTGCCCTATCAATCAATCCTTTGTAAAGTAGTGGGATCACTGTACTGAGAGCCATCTTTGTTATTTTATGCTGTGGTCATAGGGGGTGCTGTGTTGTAACAGACATACATAAACAATTTGTCTTTTAGCAAAGGCTGGAAAAAATAAGATCATCTACTTTTGATTTTTCCAAAATCTAAAGCTTACAATAATCAGCATATCCAACCACTCATTTATTCCTCCATCCAGTATGCAATGGACTTGTCCATCTGGTTGAGGATCTGAGGAGTGATGCTGAGCAGCAGTCGTTTTGGGAAGAAGCCTTGTGTGTCACAGGGGCTGGGGTGATCTGTCCATGTGCTGGCGCCAGGCCCCAGTCAGCGGGAAGGGAGGTCAGACTGGAGGGGAGTGGAAGGGCGGAAGCCCTCTGCTTTCTCCGGGAGGGCCTGGCCCACCTGCAGAGCAGCTCAGCTGTCGCCAGGCACCTGGGCCATAGCACGCTGGAGAGCCAGGGGCCAGAGATGAACGGGAACAGAGGGAACCGGCCCAGGGAGGCCAGCAGGTCTGACTGACCAGACTGAGCCCAGCCCACCTCCGCTCCTCACCGAAGGCTGATGGTTTCTGAGAGTGACCCTAGTTCATTGCTGTGCAGAGAGAGAATTCTGGAAATGCCTCCCAGCCTAGCTGAACTCGCACACCAGGGCCCAGGCTGTGTGCTCGGCACTGCGGGACTGTTGACATGCCCCTTCCCACCTCAGAAGCCTCAGACCCTTTTTCCTTTAAATGACATCTGTGCTGAGTAAATGAAAGGACTTGGCCTCAGCCAACTGCCATGCCTTGAGTCCTACTCCATTACTGGCTATGGGATCTTGAGACCCAGAGATTTGGTTTTCTGCCTAGAAATGGGCAAAAGAAGGGTGTGGCTCACATCTTCCTTTAAATGACATCTGTGCTGAGTAAATGAAAGGACTTGGCCTCAGCCAACTGCCATGCCTTGAGTCCTACTCCATTACTGGCTATGGGATCTTGAGACCCAGAGATTTGGTTTTCTGCCTAGAAATGGGCAAAAGAAGGGTGTGACTCACAGGACTGGTATGAGAATCACCTGTGACAAACGCAGCTGAGAGTGGATATACCTGAATAAGAGAGCCCTGCTGCCACAGGGCCACAGGGCTACAGGCCACGGGACACCGACACGGACACGGCGGGTTAGAAAATGAGGAATGTGCTCCATGCGCACAGGCAGTGTTGGGGGGCGGGTGGAAGCCTCTTCAGCAGCCTGAGGGGATCCGGACCCGCCCTCTGAGGAAGGATCGGAAGCCTGTGCCCGTCACATTTTGGTGCTGGGATCGCTTGAGTTTATAGGTCTGACACCAGCCTGGGCAACACAGTGAGACCCATCTCAGTGTTTCAAAGAAGTGCTATCAAGACAAAGAGTGGGACCAAAGCCCCACTGGGTCCCAGCCCCATCCTCCTCCTGCCAGAGACCTGGCATCTGCGACAAATAATACTTCCGTAGCCCCAGGACTCTAGGGAAGTCGCAGAGCCTGAGCTGCTGTCTTTGTGCCCTTCCCCGGATCCGAGCGTGACGTCACGTGGCCGTGACCGCCCAGGGCTGGATGAACGTGACTGTGCTGCGGTCGTGGGAGGTCTGAGGAGCGCTCAGCCCAGCAGTGACTGGCAGCACCACGTGCCCTTCACCTTCACCTTGACTGGGGCCGTTTCTGAGCAGAGTGGCTTTATCCGGGCGTCAGTTTGCTGTGTCCATCTGGGGAGCAGCCAGGAAGCTGACACCCGGATGAAGCGGCAGGCAAGGAGGACTCCCAGGGCTCCACCCGCACCGCGCCTCCCCTGGCTGGATGCAGCCCCCAGCAAGGTCCTGGGGAGGCCCGTCTTCAGGTCCCCACCGGTCTCAAGAGCCCAGTCTGCAGGGAACGTACCACAATGAGGCATCTGCAAGACTCGTGCTTGCCGAGGGGCTGGGGCTGACAGGCCCACAGTCTGCAGACAGCTGCGCAAACCCTAGTCTCTCAGTACTGAGCCAAAGGCCTCCAGCTTACAGCGCTCGAGTCTGACTCAGAGGAGTCCATGTTCCAGAAGAGTAACTTGACGGAAGCTGCAGCAAGACACAGACGAGAGTTGCAGTGAGGACCGTTTGGTGGGACAGCGCTTGTAGGCAGTGTTAGCATCACCGAGGATGTTGAGTCCGCAGATATAGCTGCCTTCCTCTTCTCTCTATATATATGGTGCTTCTTTGCCTCCTTACCCATATGCCTTTGCCTAGAACACTTTTCCTGGGTCTCTGTCTTAGAAAATTTACTGTCCACCTTTAGCTGCCCCTTTTCACTCTCTTTCCTGCTCTGCCATCTACCCTAGCCATTGTATCTTTTTTTTTTTTTTTTAAGACAAAGTCTCGCTTTGTAGTTCAGGCTGGCCCTGAGCTCAGCCTCCAACTCACATCACAGCAATCCTCCTGTCTCTGCCTCCCGAGTGCTGGGATTATAGGTGTGAGCCACCACGCCTGGCACTATGGTATGTGGTACTGGTTGCTGCTGGGCGTGAGCCCCACGCCCAGTATTGTATGTGGTTGCCGGGGGAATCAAACCTGGGTCCTTCCGCTTGTAAGACAGGCACCTGAACCACTGAGCTAACTCCCTGACCCTGGCCATTGTATCTTTAAAATTCATCATTTGACTGGGCCGTGGATATAGCTCAGTGGTTCCGGTGCCTGTCTTGTAAGTGCAAGGACCCGGGTTCGATCCCCGGTTACCACAAAACAATACTGGGTGTGTAGATTTATGCCCAGCAGCAATTAGTACCATATACCACATACCACAGTGCTTGGTGTGATTGGCTCACACTTGTAATCCCAGCACTCGGGAGGCAGAGGCAGGAGGATTGCTGTGATGTGAGTTGGAGGCTGAGCTCAGGGCCAGCCAGAAGTATAAAACGAGACCCTGTCTCAAAAAACCTAAAAAAAAAAAAAAAAATTCATCATTTGACTATCCTTAACTCTGCTCAGGGTAACCAAAGAGACCTGTAGAAGAGAGTTTTGGCTAAGTCGGGATCTTTTCAATTGCAAAGGATAAAAATATACAGCTCAAATTGCTTAAAGAGAGCCAGAGATTTAGCTCAGTGGTTCTGGCATCTGCCTGGCAAGCACAAGGTCTTGAGTTCCGGTACCCGGAACCACATACCACGGTGCCAGGCGTGGTGGCTTGTGCCTGTAATCCCAGCATTCAGGAAGTACAGGCAGGAGCATTGCTGTGAGTTCGAGGCTTGTCTGGGCTTCACAGTGAGTTCAGGGCCAGACTAAACTACAAAGTGAGACCCATCTCAAAAAAAAAAAATGTTAGCTTAAGGAAAACTACCTATCATCTATCTATCTACCTACCTTTATATAACTGAGAACCCCAAGTTTCAGGATGTATCCACATGGAGAGACAGATGGTGTCACTGGTGTCCCCCCAAACCAACACACTTATAGCACATGACTCAAAAGGAAGAGAGAGCTGGGTGCAGTCACACATGCCTGTAATCCAAGCTCTTAGAAAGCTGAGGCAGGAGGATTGCCGCAAGTTTAGGCCAGCTTGGGCTACATAGCCAAACCCTGTCCAGAGAAAGACAGACAGAGAGACAGAGAGAGAGAGAGAGAGAGAAAGACAGAGTGCAAGCATGTGAGCCCAGCTTTCTCCCAGCATTCATTTATCCCCTTCATGATGGACCCTGCTGTACCTCATGCTCATCCCTGATGATGTCTGTTTTAAGCCTGGTCACGTGCCCACTCTCACTCACGGGTGGAGGGCGGGGAGGGTGCTGAGGTGTGGAGTTATGGGGCACTGCAGTGTGGCGCCCGCCACCGTCTTGGAGGTGGACCCTAAGGAAGGTGTGTTGACAGACTCACGTCTTTCTCTTTTTTCTAGTACTGAGGACCAAAACCATGGGTGCACTACCACTGAGCTACGTCCTAGCCCCCTTTCTAGAATTTTAAATTTTGAGACAGGGTCTCCAACTTGACCTCAAGCTTCTGATCCTCCTGCTTCAGCCTTCTGAGTAGCTGGATCACAGGTGGTAAAAGTCTGCCATTGCTTTAGTGTTCGGGTGCTACGTAGCAGACCCTCTCCTTTCTTCAAACATATGATGATGCAGGAGCAGACTTCCTCTGTCCTTATTGGCAAGTCGCTCATCTTGGATGTTCCAACGGCTTCAGAAAAGTCAGGAGGGTCAGACTGGCCGTATCACCGCTCTCATAGACACCCAGCCCAGCCACCTGCCTCGGCACCCGGGCCCTCTGGACACGCCATGGCTCCTTCTCCTTTTCCTTCATGTAGCTTGTTTTATTACAAATATGTTCATTTTAAAACATTCCAGCGATACAGGTAAAAATTTCATTAATCAAACCTTCTAATTCACTATACAGAGATAAACAGGCAACAATATCACGTCAGCCTTTTTGTAGGGATACTTTTCTACTGACAAAAGCAGAATCAATATTCAGCTCAATAAGAAAGGATCCAAGAACTGGAAGATATTTCTCCAAAGAAGACATACAAATGACCAGTAAACACAAGACGTCACTGGGCACTAAGGAAAATGCAAATCAAATGCAATGATGTACACTTCACAGCCACCCAGACAACTAGAATCCAAAGGTCGGGTAATAAATGTGGGTGTGAAGCTGGGGAAACTGACGCCCTCATCCTGTTGGTGCCACGTGAGATGGTGTGACTGCTGTGGGACACAGCCTGTCAGCTCCCGTGTGGTTAGACTCAGGGTGGCCAAGTGGCCCGGGCTCCACTTGGAGCTCAGAAGAGGTGAAGCTAGCACACAAAGGATTATGGCATTATGTAGAACAGCCCAAGGTTGGAAACAACGTAACACCTATTTGCTGCTAAGGAATGAACAAAGTGTATCCAGAGGCATCCAATAAGATAGTGAGAACAAATGAAGCGCCCATGCAGACAACATGGTGGGTCTTGGGGTCTGACACAAGGGCCCCTTGTCCTGGTGCACTTTCTGCAGCTGTGACAGAAAACCCGTAACAACGCACAGAAGGCTGT
This sequence comes from Petromus typicus, assembly GCA_004026965.1. NCBI lineage: Eukaryota > Metazoa > Chordata > Mammalia > Rodentia > Petromuridae > Petromus > Petromus typicus. The sequence continues at coordinate 55,961 of PVIR01005452.1, forward strand.
TGCTCGGCTCCCAGTGCAGGCCTGGGATGTCCAGAATCACAGCGCAGCCGGGCAGGGCTCTGTTGTTGAATCATCGGTCGTGAGAAACAAGCGTGTTAGAGAGGGCACGGGGGGAGACAGGAGCCCCTTGGTGTCAGCACCAACTCAGCCCTGCGGACCCCGTGGGCACCCACCTCTTAAAGGTCCCCCTTACACTGGCCATTAAATTCTAGGGTGAGTTTTAGTGGGGGAACCATAGCAACCACTTACTCTGAGTCTGTTCATATGAGAAGTTCAGACTGGGGGAATCGAGAGACGGAAAACTAGTGTTTACCTCCGACTTGAGGATAGGAAAGGAGAGAGACATAGGGAGTGACAGTTAAAGAGTCCAGGGTTTTCTTTTTGAGGTGATAGAGATTTTTTTTTTTTTTTTTTGAGACAGGGTCTCGCTTTGTGGTTCAGGCTGGCCCTGAGCTCAGCCTCCAACTCACATCACAGCAATCCTCCTGCCTCTGCCTCCCGAGTGCTGAGATTACAGGCGTGAGCCACCACGCCCGGCACTGTGGTATGTGGTTGCGCTTCCAGGACGGGCACCGGAACCACTGAGCTATATCCCCGGCCCTAGAAATGTTTGAAAATTAGTTGTGTTCATGGCTGCATAGGTCTATAAATTAATATTACTAAAAATCACTGAGTTATACATTTTAAATTGGTATGTGAGCTATGATTCAATGAAATTAATATATGAATATAATTTAATATGCATTGAATGTTCCCTTTTATAGCTGCAGGCATTCTATAGCATAATTGTACCATCCTCATCCCCAGTTGGATACTGTGTAGCATTTTTACAAAACTGGAGCCATTACAAATTATAAAGAATCCGCCAACGCTCAACGACCACACCACACACCAGGTACTGGGCAGGAGATTTTTATTCAGAAGCGAGCAGCTCCTGAATTGAAACAAAGAAGGGGGGAGAAAAAATAATAATAAAGGGAAGGAGCAGGGGAGCGGACGGTGTTACGGAGACCAGGGGGTCAGGCAATCTTACGTGAGCGCTGAGCCTCAGCCTATCGGACGCTGTATCAGACGCTATACAGTTCGCGCCTTGCCGGCAGCTCAGTTCCCATTGCTTCAGGCGAAGTGGATCTGGGAAAGGGTAATTTTATATTTGGGGGTGGAGCTGTGGGGCAGTGAGAGGAACCCGGAAGAACCGCGCAAGATGGCCCATAATGTTTCTAACATTGTAACTCCTCTAACACAAGTATCATTTTAACCCAAGTATTTGACACCGGGCATGAATTTTTCCTTATGAGCAATCCTAGAACCCAATGCCATGCACCTTCCCCAGGCCTGTGACTCCCGGAGAGGGCTCTTTTTTTTCGCTACCCGCTAGGCGGTGGTGCAGACCTTTGGCATGTGGGTGGCAGCAGGCTGCTGGTGTCACTGAAAGCTCTAAAAGACTCGCCATCACTTTTCTACTTAGCACTCGTCTCCAGTTATCTTCCTGGTCTCAGATCCTCTTCCTAAAGTCTTCACAAGTTTTCAAGTGGTTTTTTCCGGGCAGCTCGTATTTTTTTCCAGCCGTAACACTTCACGCTGTTACCAATTCTCTTGACTTCTCTGCTTTTCTATATTTCCCCATAATCTCAAACTCTTGGTGAATTAAGCCATATGGGTTCACCTCAGTTTCCCCTCCGGATTTTGCTACTTAGGTCAGTGGCGCTGCCACTTCTTCTGTCTCCTCGCCAGATAGATACACACACACACACACGCACACGCACACGCACACACGCACACTGCTATGATACTTATTTATTACTGGGGATTGAATCCAAGGCCTTCATACTGAGCAACATCCCCAGCTCTTTGTTTTTTTTAATTTTGACACACGGTCTCGCTAAGTTGCTCAGGCTGGGCTGAACCTGCGATCCTCCTGCCTCAGTCTCCCAGAGTGCTGGTGTTACAGGCACGCGCCCCCAGACCAGGCTCATTAATGTGATCTTTACTGGCTCCCTTTGAACTGCTAAGGCCTGTGGACCTTGCCAAATGCTCCGAGAAAACCAAACTGCGGGACTGGCCTTTGGCAAGCAGTCCTGATGCCTCTGGCTCAAGGTTGCCTCAGACCCCGGGCACCGCGTCCCTCTCTGCCTGGCTAGCCCGTCTCTCATCTCACAAAGCAGCCTTCCTTTGGTCTTCATCCTGCCCGCACCGGAACCTGCGCCATCACCGTGCACCCTTTCAGAGGCAGACTTCTCTAGTTACTGCTCAGGCTTCTGCCCCGGTTACCTCCAGGGCTTCCGGAAGCCACGCCCGGTGGCCTCCCCACCTCCCCAGAGCAGTGGAGGCCTCCGGGTCGGCACTCCACCGGCCGTGGGTGCGCGGAGACGGTGTCACAGCCCCGACTCGCTCCGCGCCCACGACCCGGCGTCCGCCTTCCCCGCGAGCGTCACCCCGGGCGCAGTCCGCGGCGCAGCGCCCAGCTCCTTCGCCCCGCTCCCGGTCTGAGATTCCCAAGGCCTAAGCTGAGCCGCGGCTTCTCGCTCTTCCGGCCCCGCGGCGGCTCGAGCTCTGCCTCCGACCCTCGCTCCACACCGCGGCGAGTCCGCCTCTGGCCAAGCCGCAACCTGGGCTCTGCCGGCGCCCGCCGCCCGCACCCCGGCCGCTGCCCTGACGCCGTCCCGGCCCCGCAGTGCTGCACGGCGGCCCTCGAGACTCCCGCCGGGAGCGCGGTCTCGCCCTCGTCCTCGGCTCTCCCGCGCCCTCTCTCCCAGGGCGCCAGTCTGCGTCCGGCCGGGGCTCCGCGAACGGTCCGGGACCTGCCGCAGCCGGGGCGGAGCAGACTCCGCGGCTGACTCGGGACGAGTGGACGACCTTCCGTCCAGGACTGTTCCTGCCCGCCGCACCCGCAGCCTCCCCCTGCGCGGCCCGCTCCGGCCCGGGAGCCCCTCACCACCTCCGAGACCCCCTTCCTCCGCCCCACCTGACGCTAAAGGCGGGGTCAATGTACAAGCACGATCGTGCCGGGAGGAGTGATCTTCAGTCCCGATTTCTTCTTCCCTGCCAGCCTCGTCCTCGCTCTACCACCTGCGGCGCACAGGCACCTGCGGTTCCCCCGTGTGGCCTCTATGCTCTCCGTGCTCCTCACTCAATTTCCAAATCCCTAGAATCCTGCAGTGCTCGCTCTTTCCCCTCTAAGCTTCCATTTTTGGAACATACCGCCCTCTGGTGGCTCAAATAAGTAACGGGTTTTTTAAAAAGCTATTCTTAAAAAACTATTCTTTGGGCGGGGCCCCTTCTAAAAATCAATATGATCCGTGATTTGATTGGTTCAAAAAATAACTCACTGACGAGTGATAAGATTCTGAGAGGGGTAGTAGTAGCTCTCACAAGATAAAGGAAGCATGCGACAGGCTGTGGTAATGAAGCCAAATGCGAAGACCTGTCCCTGAGCAGAAAGGAACCATTACACACCCAGGTTGGGGTGCGGCTGAGGGCTGGAGTGAGCCCCGGCACCAAAACAAAAGCGGAATCAAAACCAGGTCTGCAGGCAGAGGCCCGGGGTTCTGCCAGCGCTGCTGGGGCGCGAGTGTGAGGTGGGCCACACCCCTCCGGCCGGTCTACCGCAGGGCACCCCTCTCTGGGGTCCGTCACTGTTCCTCCTCCACTGCTCGTCCTTCTCTAGCCCTGCCCCACGCTGCCCAACTGAAAATGTCAGCACTGTGGTGGTCTCCAGCTCACGGGAGGGGTCAGGTCCCTTCCGTGGTAGCTAGGGACAAGGGAAAGGAGGGTAGGACGGAGGAGCACTTGGGCCCTAGGAGTTGCAGCACCCTGAAGAAGTGAGAAAATAGCAGAGTCACTGTGGACTAAGCAACAGATGAGGCCACTGAGGTGTTCAACCAGCAAGGGGAGAGCAGCACAGTGGGGAAGCGAAGACTTCTGAAAGTTGGAGAAATGCATTTCTTTGTCACTGTTTACTAGACAAACAAGATATACAAGTACGCAAGGCTTTACAAGATGGGCTTACAGTGGCCACCCACGGAGTCAGAGGAGGAAGCAGGAAGAGGGTCTGTCTGTCTGCACCCAGGAGACCAAAGGATCCACTCAAAAGGCCGGCGCCCACCGCAGTGTCTCCAAGTTCGCGTCAGGAGGCGGAAGGGTCTGCCCTGGAAGCTGGGGTGACGTCCAAGGTAGAGGGGAAGACTGGAGCTCCTCTGAAGAAACAGCAGCAAAGCCATCCTTCTTCAGTTCCCCTGTAGACAGCTGGGTGACAGGCCACCCTAGGGTGGGTCTTCCCCACACTAGGATGTGGAACTTTTGAGCCAATCTAGCTGAGCTCTTATGCAAATTGACACAATCAATCAACCATCGCAGTCCCTAGCCAGATGATGAGTAATCAGTCCTCTGAAAAGCAACTTGAAGCTACTGATTTTTTTTTTTTTTTTAAGACAGGGTCTTGCTTTGTAGTTCAGGCTGGCCCTGAGCTCACTATGTATCCCAGGCTAGCCTCAAACTCACAGTAATCCTTCTTCTGTCTGCTGGGATTATGGGCATGAACCACCACATCCAGCACTGCTAGTGTGTGGTTACTGGGAATCGAACTCACAACCTTGTGCTTGCCAGGTAGACGCCAGAACCACTGGGCTACATCCTTGGCCCCAAGCCACTGATTTTTTTTTTCCTCACCAGTCTATGGACTGCCCACACTCCTAATCTAGGCTGGCCTTGCTGGGGTGGCTTTGTGCTGGTGTTCGGTGCTGGCATCGAATCAGTGCTGGCAACTGAATCAGTGGAAACACAAAGGCTCCTTGAGGCTTGTCAGAACTGGATCAAGGGCATTTCTGCCTTACTGTATGGAATCCTAAGTCCAGGGTGGAGGACACACTCTACTCTTGATGGAAGGACCTTGCAAATACATTTGGTGAAAGATGTAACTACAGAAAAATGAAAATTGGGGCCATTAATGCTCTACCATAGCAGACGAGCAGAACCGCAGATGGAAAGAAAGAAAGCAAAGACACAGGCCAAAGTTAATGAGTACAGTAAACATTATGATTTTGAAGAAGTATGTTCATTTCCTGGCTCTGCAATGACTATCAGTGCAGGGGTGGTGAGACATGTAACTGGACACTCCATTCTTGTCTGTAAAAGTGGATTTGCTGTCGGGGTTAAATGAGACATGTGTTTTCCCATAATGCACAAACCTGTGGACAACGGCACAGTAATTTTCAGAGGGTGTGAGTTTGTCATGGGACAAACAGGACACAATGGCCTCTTTCAAGTATTGAATGCCATTCATGGAGTACAGGATGAGACGCAACGAGGTCTGCGTTACAGTCCAAGGATCAGTGATGGGAATAAAGGGATGACAGTGGTGGCAACTATTCCATAAAGGTCACATTTTAATCGGACAGATGGCAATTTCCCCATCGCTGGGGTGTGAGAGCTGGGTCTGGCCCACCCGCTGGGTCTACAGGACATCTGGTGAGAGGTCCCCAGTACACAAACAACACCAACAAAAACATAATGTCCCACACGCAACTTAATTTAGGAACTAGTCTAAAAAAACACATTCACTATGTTCAGTGAATAGGACTTAAGTAGACTCAGATCTCAAAGGGGTTTAGAGCTCATCTGTTTGGGACACTGTTTTTCAGATCTGCAGACAATCTGAGTTCAGAAAGGTGAAATGGTTCCTTTAATAATTAATGGTCTTATTAACTCGTCTGAATTTCCAATGTTTTCTCACTATTTTTCTCTGACAACGCTGCACAATAAAATCTTTAGTTCAAAATGTTACAAAGGTCTAAATCAAGCAGCATCAATATTTTAAAAATCATTTAGAGTTTCAAAAAATATTTTTGTAGTGTTGAGATTAAATCTAGGATGTCATACTGAGCCACATTTGTAGCCATTTTTATTTTTTAAATTTTGAGACAGGGTCTTAGAAAGTTGCCCAGGATACCCTTAAGCTTCCAATTCAACTGCCCCAGCCTCTGGAGTAGCTGGCATGTATCACCGTGCTGGGGTAAACCTTTTTTTTTGCACCAGGGATTGAATCTGGAACCTTGTGCTATGAGGTGAGTTCCAGAACCATTGAGCTAACTCTTCAGCCCCCTAATTTTTAAAAGGCTCTTAAAAGATGACAGTGAAATCTGTCATCCTCAAAAGTTGATGCCTGATCATGAAAAAAGCCACTGGTGCCACATTTATACTCAGTAAGACAGTCCTTAGGACTATTTTTTAAAAATACTTACTCTAATGGCTTTCAACTGGGGCAGTTTTGGTTGTCCCGCTCAGAATCTGCCTAGGTGGCAAAGCAGACCTCCCAGACTCAGGAGGACACTCCTACCCCACTTTGTGCAGCAGGCCCAGTGCTCCTGACCGAGGGCCTGTGCGCAACAGTCGGAAATCCCTCACAACCCTGGCCCAATGAACTCCCGACAACCACAGCTAGGGGGTGGTCCCATGTTAGAACAACTGCTTATCTTCGCCTCTCAGAGTTATCACAGATTATCGTAAGAGAAATCTGAGAGACAAAAGCTAATGAAGTAGCCAGACTGGCTCAAGAGAATCTGCTAGGAGGAGGCGTAATGGCAGCTCTCTCAGGAATGGTCCTCAGGGTCCGGGCTGGGGTGATCCTGTGGCCCTGCAGTGAGGATGGCGTCCTTCAGAAATCTAGGAGGAAAAGATGTCAAATAAAGCTCCACTGAGACCTCAAAATTGGGAATGAAATTACACAAAGCATACTGTAATTAAGTGCAAATGGTAATGCACATTAATTCTGTACGTGAGGTTCATGAGTATTTCTTACAACTACTTGGACCTTATTATATGCCTGCAATTCTTTGTAATTTTATTCATTTATTTTATTATTTACTTACTGCTTTGTTTTTTTGAGACGGGGTCTTGCTGTGTAGTTCAGGCTGGCTTTGAGCTCAACATGTAGCCCAGGTTGGCCTCAAACTCACTGGGATTCTTCTGCCTCAGCCTCCCGGGTGCTGGGATGATGGGTGTGCCCCATCATGTCTGACAATACTTTGTAATTTTAAATGACAGCAAAGAAGATTACAAGACTTCAGGAATATCACAAATGAAGTAAAAGTCCTCACTGATGCTTATGTCATCCTAAAACACAGCAGTTTAACTATTATAGCACATGGCCAGGTGGCCACTACAGGACCCTTAAAAATTGGTGCTCAAATCCACTTGCTGTAAAATGTGTTAACAGCAGATGGCGGTGGCTGAGCGTAAGGCAAAACCATTTATTCATAAAAAGAAGCTGCATGAGTGAATGGCATATTCTCAATTTCAGCATGTTGAGGAAGAAAACACAGAAAAATCAGATTTACAAAAAATGAGTACCAGCAGTAATACAGTAAAACACATACTAACTCCATGTTTACTCATTGTGACATGGGATACGCCAGACAAGTGCTTAGCCCCTCCACAGGGCTATTCTTTACCGATCATGCATCTGCCATTATTGTCCCTCCCTTGGAAACTGAGGGAGGCATTGTGCTCTTTGTTTAAATGACATGTTGTTTCCTGCAGCTAAGGGATGGAATTTGCAGATCTGAGTCCACACTGCTTCATATAGCTTCTTCAAGACCATAGGGGCTCTGGGCCACCCAGCCATTTTCCTTCCCCACCTGCAGGTGGACATCTGTTCCCACAGCTTTCTCAATTCACTATATTCCTGCTGGATGCGTGGCAAACCCTGACACACACTTCAGGACCCACTTTAGCACTCTGGCTTCTAAAAGGACCTTTCTGTGAATTCCCAGAGTGTTCACAGTTCTCTTGCACCACCACTGTCCCAATAGTTACATGAGCTTTGAAGGTCACCTGAGTCCCCCAGGGCCTGTCAAAACCTGGATTGCTGGATGGACAGAGGTTCTGACTCAGTTGGCCTAGTGTGGGGCCCCAGCACTCATCTGACACCATGCTCAGTATCCTTTCTCTTTGTTATGATGCTCATACCTTCCCCTGGACTGAATGTCTGGAGATCAGGGGAATTTATTACCTAGCTTGTCCCCAGGGTCAACAGATACATACTGAGTGCTTATGATGTGCCAGGCACTGGGATTAGGCGGTACCTCAGTTCACAGACTTGACTCTTTTCACAATGCTGGTTGCAAAGTGAGCTGGATGAGAATTGAATCAATTCAGTGGTTAGGTTTAATGTTGACCCAGTATGGAATGGGATCGGTTCTTGTCCAATTCAGTTTAGGACCAGACTTGTGGAGAGGACTGAGTTCAGGAACCAAGGTACCATTGTAGAGAGCTAAATCAGGATTTTCTATAGACTGCACCATACAGATATGTAAAATCTCCAAGCTTTCACATTACTCATCCTCTGGTGCTATGTAGTAAATTTACTGAAGAAGTTGTGCAGAATAAAAATAGCATTAATATGACCATTTTAATTAATGCTATGGAAATATCAACCTTCCATTTCCTAATCATAGTTTTCTCAGTTGTATACTTCTCCCTTCTTATATCCCATCCCAATACCCAATGTACGAATCCACAAATCTGGTAGTATATATCAGGGCTTTGAGTCTTACAAAATATTTGCTGATTGATTTATATTTAACTTAGATAAAATATTAATAAAAATAATAAATTCAAGAATTTAAGCATGCACAAATAAAGCAGTTTGGGAAATAAGCAATCTTAGAAAGTTTAGGTTAATAAAAAAGTGTAACTTAGTGATTTTCAAATTAACATTCATTATCTCTACTTTTCCTGCATGTAGCACCTCTTCCTGTATTCCGCGCCTTCCCTCTGTGTAAATGTTTATGGTGACCCTGGACTGTGTGGTACACGATGCCTGTGAAATCCTGGCAGACAGAAACAAGCTGTTATGCAAGCCAGGACATCTGGTTGACATTTGGACTGTACTGTAGGTGACTGAAAAACTGGTAACAGGCCCTGTGAGGCCATGTGCAGCTATGAAAAAGGGACAAAAGAAAAGGCAAACAACTACCTCCACACAGCCAGGGGAGCTGTTCCTTCATGACATATCATTCCCCAGGTCTGTGGGCTCCCTCTGTAACCCGAGGAAAGTACAAACACGTTGGCATCTTTGGATTAATTTTCTGAAAGTTTCTGAGCAAATCAAACTGAGAGTAATTACAAAGAGCAATTTGGAATGGATCTATTTACTCTGAAAACTTTCAGTACTCTTCAGGTTTACAAAGTTTCTTAAAGGCCTTTTAAAAGATCAAAGCCATGTTAATAAAAGGGAAGGGAAAATTATATGAGAGGAAGATTTATTAATGAAATTCTAAAAATATTGCTTTAAATATTTCCGCTCAAGTATTTCTTTGCTGTTGACATCACAACCAACTTGAAGGTCATTGTTAGAGTTCTCAAGTGTCAGTCATATCAAATAGTCTATCTCTTTCCATCACTACATTCATTATCAGTGACATACCTGGCCCTAGTCCAACAAATCATTGTGAATCTATATTTTGAAATATTTAAAATAAATTAACATTTTATTTTATTTGCTTTTGTAGTGCTTGTACTTGAACTCAGGGGCTTGCGCATACTGTGCAAACACTTTACTGATTTACACCCCCTGCCCAAGAGATTAACATTTGAAAAAATATACTTTTAAAATGGAGACCAGGTCCACCAACTATGAGTCAGTCCTAATGAAGTGAATTCTGACTACTGGAAAGATCTGGATAGAAATGTGACCTTTTGGTTAGCTATACATGGACTCTCTTAGCTTGTTTTTTTGTTCTGGTACCAGGGATTGAACTCATGACCCTGCACTTGCAATACATGGATTCTTAAAAGATAACCAGATTGCCATTTGTTTCCTGGAGCAGTTTACTAATTGTCACCCTTGTAATCCGAAGGAATTAACATTTCTCAAAAGATGTATAATTACATCTATGGGTGTGAACTCCAGTGAACCAGCCCCTTTTATATAAATTCAAGATGGACAGAAATCTGTCTCTGGTGGTAAGTTGACTGGTCTCCTTAAATTATTGCTACCTTATTTACTATAATAAAGGAATATACTACCATATTCTGGAAGATACATAAATAAATATAAAGTTAAAATATTTTCAATAATATAGCCTAAAAAATCTTTCAGTGATTCACAAAATCTTTCCTTGTTTTCTGGATTCCAGGGGCTGGTTGCCAAGGGGCAGTGTCAGTTCTGGGCCGTCACTGTAGCACGGACAGGCCCTCCGTGAGCTTCTCCAGGCGCAGCTTCTTGCTGCGGTGCTGCTCTTCACTCCCAGGCGTGGCCCTCAACACACCGTCTAGCGTGCAAGAATAACCTCATGTCAGGAAGTGTCGCTTCCAGCACAAGGGGCTTGTTTCAGCCATAATGTTTGGAAGAGCAAAATAATTTGTAAGTAAAGAAACATTTATTTTATTTAACCTTCAAATTCTCAACCGTTTTAGTATTCCACACTCAAATATTTCTTTAATCAACACTGACTCTAGTTAACTTACTAGTAATACTGTATCTGATGACCATCACTCAACAGTGTATGGCAAATAATCGTACAACATTTTGAGGGTTGGGGAGTCATTGTGAGGCCTGAAGAAACAATGAACAAACTTATGCTATGAAGCAGGGAGTATTGGCTTCTCACTTTCACACTCTTCTTTAAAGGGAAATGGCCTAATCTACCTCGAGGGGTGGGACAAGAGCCTGATTTCAATCTCATTTTATTTTTTGCTTTTAATAGTTTTATTGGTACAATTAACTATATGTGTTTAAAGTAAGCCCAATATATTTAACAGGAACAATCTGATGAGTTTGAGATAAATATACATCTAGCAAGCTACCACCACAGCCAAAGCAGAGAAAATGGCTAACACCTCCAAGTTTCCTGCTGCCCGTTGCTGCAATCCACAACAGTGTGTCGGCTCCATTCTTCCCTGACCCAGACACTCCAGAGCCAGACTCAAGTGCGCCTACCAGAGTGGATCTGGGAGCTCTTTAGCTTTATTATATTGGAAACATTTTTTAAAAAAGTAATATAAAGATGGGAGTTCCAAATCCTACTAATAAAATGAACACTTAGAAACCTACTCGGGTGCGCATGGCATTGCGCACCTGTTATCCTAGCCTTCTACAACATGACCTAGGAGGCTCTCAAGTCTGAGGCTGGCCTGGGCTACTTAAGGAGACCTTATCTCAGAGGGAGGGGGGAATGAAAAATAAATACACTCTGCCAGATTTATCTGTGTTAAAGAATGTGACTATAATCCATCTTTACTGCTATGCAATAGTTCATTGTGGGAATACACTATGATTTTATATAATCTCTCAAGATTCATGTCATTTCTAGTTTTTGCTTTTTAAGAATAACATTTCAATCAGTTCTTGGTTTCTCTGTCTCTTATATAAAATGCAAGAATCTCTCTAGGGCATATATTTAGAAGCTGAACTGCTTGCTGATCATGGGGCATGTGCATGCAATATACTTTTCAAGGTGGCTGTAAAATTTTCATTCTCACCAGCAAATTAAACATGTCCAATGAGCCACATCCTCACTAGCTCCCTTATTGGCAAACTTAACTGTGTGAATGCAACGGGTAAATGATGCATCAATGTGACCTTAACATGCATTTCTCTCAATACTACTAATGTGATAATCTTTTCATGTGTGTATCACACACTTGTATTTTGGTTGCTGTGAAATATCAACAACTACCATTCTCTATTAATTTTTTCCTATAAATCTGTAGGATTTCATTACATGTTCCGAAACCAATTCATTGTCCTTTTTTTTTTGAACAAGGAATAGAACTCTGGACCTTGGGCTTTCCAGACAGGCTACATCCTCAGCACCCAATTCACTGTTATCTTGGAAAATCTATTCTTCCAGTGCATGGCTGGTCTTTTCACTTTTTTTTATAATGTCTTTTGGAGAAGACAAGTTATTAACTCTGCATTTTCTTCTAAAACTTGAAAAATTTTACCTTTACCTCTTTAATTCATGAGGAACTGATATTTTAGTATTATGTGAGGTCACAATTCATTATCACTTTTTCTCCATGCATAACCAGGACCATATGCATTCTGCATGCATTTCCAGGACCGTATTTTGAACAGTCTACTTTTGTCCTTGTGAAGCGCATAGCCCTCTCCTAAGGGTGCCGATTCACAACGGAAGGAACAACATGCTAATAAGGGGTCTTACTAACAGTATGTCCATTAATAAAGGTGCTTAACTTGTACATTGACTTTTTATTTTAACAACTATGTTTTTCATTTCTACTCATTCTATCAGATCCCTTTCAAAACTGCCTGGTCATTTAAAAATAATGGCCTGTTTCTTGCTCATTTTAAAAATGGCATCTTTGACTTCTTAACATTTTCTACAGTGCACTTGATAACTCCAGAAGAGAAAGTTCCTGGAGTCTAACTATGCTGTTTGCTGTCTGTTCACTCACTCAGATAGTATATCCTCTCACACTTAACCAGTTTTCAGGTAGGAATTCAGATCTCCTGGTACCTGATGGGCCTCAGCTGAGTCACTTTCCTTCTGAGAGAATCTAACTTGCCTCGGCCAGGAGGTGCCTGCACGGGACCCTTGAGGCTTACTTCGCCCCTCGTTGATGGAGGAGTCTCGGGCTCAGTTCAGCACCTTGCAACAGACTCCATTCTTATGTTTAAAATCCCAGCACATAAGGACATTCGTCTCCATGTTTACTCTGGTTTTCATGCTTGCTTATAGTTGCTATTCAGATTCTAGTAAATGTTCCTCTTATCTTGTTTCATTTTTTAAAGGGGGATGTGAGTGCCTAGCTATCTCCCTAGTTTTCTTATTTTTACAGAATACTCATTATTGTTGGACTCCAGTTCTATAGAGTGCAAGGACACTCAGAAGCGGTCATCACTTCACCACCTCCCTCTGTCTCTGTCCCTTGGGCACTGGAGGGCCTGAAGAGGGCACCTCGACCTTCACACAGATCGATCTGGCCAAAGGCAAGCCTCAGCACAGCAATAAAGCTAGGGTTTCACCTTGCATATCTGTTTGATTCTTATTTCTCAACTGAATAAAAACTGGAAAGAGACCATGTATGATTTCATTTAAATGACACAGACAGACCAAACAAATCCATAAAAACATGAAATAAATTAGTGGTTGCCTAGGCTGAGGGTAGAGGATAATGGGGGGGGTGACTAAAAATGAGCATGGGGCTTCTTTCAAGGACAATGGAAATGCTCTGAAATTAGATGACAGTGATGGTTACACAAATCTGAATACACTAAAAGTCACCAAATGCTATACTTTAAAAGGATGAATTTATAATATGTGAATTATATCCCAAAAAGGCAGTTATATAATTGAAAAGGACTTAAGCATATTACTAACTGATATAAAATGCTTGCATAGGAGCATAAATTCATCATTTGATGAACTGTCACAAAGCAAACATACACTGAGTCACCATCTAGGTCAATAATAAAACACTGTGTGTGAGCCAGAGGCTCCTCCCTGCCCCACTCCAGTCTCAGGACTCCTTCACCACAGCATGCGTCCCTCTCCTTAGGGTCAAGGGGGGGATAAGCTTGGATGTAAGTGACAAGTGTTTTCTATTCCATGGCCTTTACTCTCTTAATGCTGTCTTTTGATAGCAGGTGTTCTTAATTTGAACAGAATAGTAATTCACTTTTATGATTATTGCTTTCTATATCCTCTAACAATATAATATAACTGACTCCCTTCAACGTTCTCATTGGACATGCATTATTTAATTAGATCCATATATTTTGTCTTTTACCATTGCTAAAAGTTTAAAAAGAAAATTCAGTTGATACATATTTTGCCAGATTAAAAACAGTAAATTTACTAGTTGAATCAAGCTAATTCAGAACACAGTAAATCAAGACATTCACATTTTCAGAGACCTTAATATTTGAATTTTTAAGAATGACCAAGTCATCACCAAGGAAATCTAAAGTACACTTCTATTTACCTAGAATCCAAACAGCTGTAACATAGCTACTTTTTTTTTTTTAGGATTTTTGAGACAGGGTCTCACTTTGTAGTTCAGGCTGGCCCTGAGCTCAGCCTCAAACTCACATCACAGCAATCCTCCTGCCTCTGCCTCCCGAGTGCTGGGATTACAGGCGTGAGCCACCACGCCCGGCACTGTGATATGTGGTACTGGTTGCTGCTGGGTGTGAGTCTCCATGCCCAGTATGGTACATGGTTACCAGGGATCGAACCCGGGTCCCTGCGCTTGTGAGACAGGCATCGGAACCACTGAGCTAACTCCCCGCCTCTATAACATAGCTACTTTTGGGGGGAGGAGGCTTCAAACCAAGCCACATCCCATACCTTTTTTCTATTTTTAAAATTATTATTATTATTATTATTATTATTATTATTATTATTTTGAGACAGAGTCTTGCTCTGTAGTTCAGGCTGGTCCTGAGCTCACTATGTAGCCCAGGTGAGTCTTGAACTCAGCAATCCTCCTACCTCTGCTTCCTGAGTGCCGGGATTACAGGTGTGAGCTGACATGCCCAACATTGTTGTAAGTAGTAATTGGGGGTCAAACTCGGGGCCTAACGCTTGCAAGGGAGGCACAGGAACCACTGAGCTAAATCCCAGCCCCTCTATTTTTTGAGGCACGATCTCACTAAATTGTCCAGCCTGGATTTAAACTTGAATTCCTCCTACCTCAGCCTTCCCGAGTCCTAGGACTACAGAAGCCTGGCCAAGCTTTTATTTTTAAGTAGTATTGAATAGCGCTTATGCTCAAACTTATGTGCTTAAGGAATTATAAGGTCTCCCAAACATTACACTACATTCAAAAGTTATGTTCATGAGAAAATAATAAAAATTTTGTTATGGCAACTGTGAGTTTTTTTAGATTATTAAAATAATCAAAATATTTTCATTCTTGGGCCGGGGATTTAGCTCAGTGGTTCCGCCACCTGTCTTGCAAGTGTGAGGACCCGGGTTTGATCCCCGGAAACCACATGTAATACTGGGCGTGGAGACTCACCCCAGCAGCAACCAGTACCACATACCACAGTGCCGGGCGTGGTGGCTCACGCCTGTAATCCCAGCACTCGGGAGGCAGAGGCAGGAGGATTGCTGTGATGTGAGTTTGAGGCTGAGCTCAGGGCCAGCCTGAACTACAAAGCAAAACTCTGTCTCAAAAAACCTTAAAAAAATATATATATATTTAATATATATAATATATTTTATAATATATTTATATTATATATAAATTATATATTATATATAAATATTTATATTAAAATATATTTTATAATATAAATATAAATATATATAATATAAATATATATATATATTTTCATTCTCTGATGAATCTAGCCATATATGGCTTTTTTTCTAGAAGATTATTTTTTTCTCATACTCAAAAATCTTGTTTTTATAATTGTTGCTTACTATTTCATATAAACTTTGTTGATAAATTCAACTTGTACATGATTATTTGGATTAAACTGAAGATTCAACAGAATTATTAGTCAGTGCTTTTCATAGTACTTTGTACAGTATAGGTACACAAACATTCACAAATGGTCCCAAATCTAGCGTGTGAAGAAAATATGCCCCTTCTATTAACACAACAATTTCTATTGTCTGATCACTGCATATCTGTTCTCCTCAGCAACAAAGTTAATCTCCATTTAAGACTTATAAATACTTACTGTCTTTCCTTTCAGTTTCATTTTTTTCAAGACCATAAACTTCAGATGGTTTCAGCTGCCACTGTAAGAGGATACAAATATTTAATTTACATGTGTGTGTATTTTTTAATTGAATTTTTTGTTGTTGTTGTTTTTGGTTTTTTGAGACAGGTCTCCCTTTTTAGTTCAGGCTGGCCCTGAACTCACAACATTCTTTCTGTCTCTGCCTCCCTAGTAATGGGATTACAGGCATGAGCCACCATACCAAATTTATATATATTTTTAAGGATTTGATGAATAGGATTACAGCACGTTACCTTTAAATATGAAAATAGTTTTTAAAAAATTTATGACAATGGAGTTGGTATGTTTATATCAACAAAGTCTTAATAATGCCATCCTGAATGGTCTCAATCAGTGCTCTTCTTGGAGAAGAGACCTCAGTGATCCTTAGCATTCATTCCATTGTGGAGAAAACAGAAGATTTAGAGAACTGCTGTGATGTGCTCCAGGTTAGACCTGAGGCAGTGAGGTAGGCCA